>JAYMFX010263774.1:0-15467 GCA_036784945.1 Monocelis spectator
TCAGACAATGATTGATTATCACATAATTATACATCAGACAATGACTGACTATCACATAATTATACATCAGACAATGACTGACTATCACATAATTATACATCAGACAATGATTGATTATCACATAATTATACAACAGACAATATTGATTTTTATTGCTTTCTCATGCGTAATCGTAAATGACGTGGTGTTATTTTATCAGTCTGAAGATTAGTAAATTTCTTATAACTGAAGATTTTCAGACTCAGTTATCTTGAAATACTTTTGTTTGACTCACTTCTGTCAAGAGGCTTCCATTCCGCTTTACAGCGCAATGCTTTTGGTCTACGATCGAGAATTTCTTTTTGAAAACGATCCTCCAAATCAATCAGATCTTTAGAAGCCAACATAATTTTAGGCTAAAATGAAAATCGATAAAAAATAGCTTTCACTAGAAGAAACTTTAAAGAAACAAAGCTACTTTTTGCTTACATAGATATTAATTTCTATATTTAAGGGGATATAGGTACATGCTTAGCTTTGAGTCACACAGAAAGATGAATCAGCGAATCACATAGCTGTCAATGAATTAATTTTTTATTTCAATAATATTGATTGATATTTTGTATCAGGAATTACATTGTTTTCATCTCTTTCAAAGTAAAGAGGTGCGGCAGCCGTAGTGATCAAAACGTATTCGTATACCGTCTGACAAATTTCTTCATTCATGGTAGAAGCAGGAGATTTCCTTTCCGGAGATTTTCCAGACCTATAATGGAAGATTCAACACAGTCTTATTATGAAAATTGTGTCACTGAAATTAAGATGTCTATGGATTTAGTACTTAACTATTTGAGTTTGTTTCTACTTACAATTTTAAATTATTGTAAGTTGTCTCCCTTTTCCCATCGCTTTTTCTAAAAAAATAAACCATAAATGACAAATTACAACAAGAATAAAATAAAAATTACAACTACAGTAAAATAAATAGCTTCATCTTACTTGTAATCTTTATTCTTATCTGTTAGCGATTTATTCATTTGGGTAACAGCGGGCAGTTTAATTTGTTTAGAATTATTAGATGAGGATAACAGTTTGCAAACAGAAGAATTGTTACTTTTAGAATATTGAGACTTGATGGACTCTTTAAATGATGTGACTCCATCACTAATACAAGTCGATTTTGATTGCTTGATATTGAATGACAATACATTTTTATAATTAGAACTTTTTTGGTATTTATCAACTCGCAAATTTGTGGTCTTGAAGTTCTGATGACTCAAAGAATTATTTGATGATGGCATAGTGGCTATAGGCTCAGACTCAGCACTGATTATTTCATTGTGTGGGAGTGGAATGTGTTGATGTACTGGCGGTGTTATTAAGGTATTGGACAAACTAACAGGCACAGCAGGTGCATAATAGTTGGATATTACAGAAACTGGATTATATGGCCTATTATAATATGCACAATCAGATGAATTAACAAATGATTGCGAAGAAACTGCCAATGGCATATTAGGAAACATAGAAGGAGTCGAATTTAAAAAATTATTTGGATTAAATGAATGGTCTGGTTGGGATGTTATCACAGTCAAAGAGCTATTATCCGGAGAGTCATCAATATTACATGCTGATAACTCATTGGTTTTCACTTCCTCAGTTAAAGGTACATCTGTGCAGTTAGTATCTGTGCTGTTAGTATCATCGACAGTAGGGTTTTCTGATGATAATACTTTTTCAGTCTCCTTTTTATTTGAAGTAAGAATATAAACAGGCTGATTATTAGGTAAATTTTCTAACTCCTCAGGAGTAATGAAAATAATATTTTTTTGTTTGGAAGACATCTAAAAGCAAATAAAGAATATAATTAATATAGTTACAATGTATAACAAAATATTTTGTATGTATCTCTTTACCAAATACTCCAAACAATTGTACTTTAAATGTATTAATATACTCTTTTGGGCTGTTTACTTGTTTCTTCACCCTAATAATGATATATATATAGAAAATTTACAATTATCTATTTACAATTTACAAGCTATCACAAAGAAAGGATGCAGATAGAGATTAAGATAGATTGTCATTTTTATTTGCAGTACAGATCCAGATAAAGATCACTTGGCTATGGGCCTGAGATCAAACTGGATTCCATGTATTTTGTGCTCCAAAGGTGCTCCACAACACAGATCTATATAATTAAGTGGTGAGCCATAAATCTATGGCCTATGTGACATGAAATTCGGCCTTAGATAGCTTTGTCACATAAAAGACAAGCACAATCATACTCAAGTATATATATGCAGAAATATATTCCACACCATAAGTAAAATAGCCAAAGAAAAAATATTAGCATCAAGAACTCATACATAATAAATCAAATTTTTTAAAGCAGTTTAAAAAATACTTTAAATTAGCCAAGTTTATAAATATAAATTACAAAAACATTGTGGTTGCAATTCCTATTAAATGCTTTCAAAGATTTAAGAGTTGGTATGAAAATACATAAAAAATGAAAACATACAATTTAGTCTTGGTACTTAAGTGACTTAAGTAAAATTACTACACTTAAATAGTTCCTATAAAATCATCATGAATCTTCCAAGTCTAGTTGATTTTTATATTTGCATTGATAAGAGGCAAATTTAAATATAATAAATGAAAGGCTTAAACAAAAATGGATTTCGATATTTTATTTCTCGATTCCTTGTCAGAATCATGCACAATAATTTACCCACATGAAATACTTGCAGTAATGTCACATTACAATAACATTATTGTGATGCCACAGTTGCCCTAACCTCTAATAAAATGAAATAAGTCAATCTCCTTAAGTACCAATATTAATTGCCGTTTTATTTATTTGTAGCTTGAAGGTTCAGTTTCCTTCTAGAACACGGCCCTAACAATTCGTTTCATTAAGTAACAAATGTCATTTTCAGAAATATTCCAATCCAAATTATAAAGCAATTTTTTTTATATACCTAAAGTAGGTACCGTAAATCTAAAAAAATCATAATTCAATTTCCGAAAGACAAACAAAAGCTTGCGCATCTAATTGTTGGACACTTTCTCAATTTGTTTCACATGATTGAGAAGCATCTGTATTTGCGCCAATTTCCTGCATTGATTGTCGATTTTGTGTATCTGTATGCTTTTCCATGTTGAATTTGATGATGCATTACGACTTTTCTTAAATTGCATTCATGGATTACGCAACTGAGGAAATGTATTTAATGTAGTTATAGGAAATATATCCAGAGATTTCCAGTTCATAGCTTATTGTCATCCTGCAAATAAATCTGAATTATATATGGAAGATTATTTTTAAATAAGCAGAAAAGACAACAGATTCATTAATTACGCGTGTTTCGACTAATGTAGAAGTCCTTTTCAAGAAAGAGATTAAATCACTTTAATGAATGTCTTTTCTGTACATAAGAACATTAAATAAATTATTCTTAGGCAGAATATTTTTACAATATTATAATCTGAAATAATGATAAGTAAAAAAGACTTCGACAACACAAGTTTATTAAATAATCTATATTTAGATAACATCCAATTTAACGGGACCATTGATGTACAAATTGCGCATATATAAATATATGTATAGGTATTTAGAGATCACTTATATATAAAAAATTGACCCTTAAAACACTAAAATTAAAATTGCAATGCCTGCTCAATTACAATACTGAAAAAAGAAGAATAAGGTATGACATCGTGAGGCTTTGTTGGACGCACAATCAACTATAAGGAAAACGTAAGTACTTGAGATTGTAAGAAAACATTCAAAACCATATCGCACATATTTTCAAGAAGCCTTAAAATATAACTGATGAGTTTAACAATAAAAAAGTAGTATACGTGATTTGCAAAACCTGTTAAATATACTATGAACAGAAAGACATTAAACTTGATGGATGAGAAATGAGAGCTCCAAAAATCACAACTTTGAATATATATTCCTCAGAATTGGCAAGAGGACCACATTCAGCAATTTCTCATTTACAAAATTTGATCATCGACAATTTCAGACTTTTATAAAGGAAAACAACCGGGAATGAAATATAAACACACTCTTGACTGCTTGACATACGTATAAAGAAGAAGAATTAGATGCAATATCAAAATACGGAGGAAGAATTTATTAAAAAATATAGAAACCAAATGCACAATTAGAGAATATTTTTCTAAAAATTTCTCTAATAGAAAATCACTCAATAAAAAAATAAAAATCCGATAAATGCATCTGTAACAAATTTCTCCGCAATGTAGAGCAAAAAGAATTGAGATTTTACAAATCTTTATTGACAAAGTCAATTGCAAAATGTCAACATGGTAATAAAAAGATGAGAAGAGAAGCTAAAAGTCTAGGAAGATTTTTCAAATTTAATCAGAAATAGTGCAAACATTATTCGATAATTATTACTTAAAAACGTAAAAATACAATCAGTGTAATATAGCAATCTGCATAACTTTTAAAGAAAATCATTAATGGATTAACGAATCAGATTTGCATTATTTCTGTAGAGTTATTAGATCTAGGACTAAGGACGATAGGCGAAGTATACTTCAAAACTTGTGATTCAAATGCATATTTATCAGATACATAATAATACAGTAAAAATCACGGCTTATTCACCACTAGTTAGGTCTAAGAAAAACGGACTTTTAATTTAAAGTAATAAATGAATTCTATTCACCCATTAACAACAGGGCCTGAAATAAAACAGAACTATTCTGTTAAAAAAATAATAAAGCGAGGATTAGAATTAACTGTAGACTTCACGCACCATAAGTGAATAAAAAAAACAATCAATTTGAAGGAGTAATATTCAATATTAAACAAGCAGGAGTGTGAAAATATCCCCAAAACAATCGAGAGAGCAAACATTTTTGTTTTCCAATAAAATTGAGACAGGCATACATGAGAGAAATATGGCAATGTGACTGGACAGAATGTGATTAGATTACTTATAAAGCAGCACTTGTTATCTAACAGAGGATCATATGCAGCGAATGCTCACGATTGTAACTTTTTTTTTTAAATAGAAGAGCAGGGTTGGTTTAGATGTTTGCTCAAAATAAATAAAACAAGCGAACAGAATTTAAAACAATTCGTAAATTCTCATACAAATTAATTGCGCAAATTTTACACATTTCAAAAATAAAAGTAAATAGATAATGATGAAAGGCCCCTTTTAAAACAATTAAAATTACTAATTATGATAACAGCAAGAGGTTATTGAGGATAAACAAAATCTATAGACGACAGTAGTTAAGAATAATCTAACATTATTCACATAAATGAGAACTAACCATAAGTTATGTCAATCAAACATAATAATAATAATTAATGAAACAGTCACAACTAATCAACTGTGAATACAATAAACAGAAAGGATATAATAAATAGCACTATTATAACAAATGCTTACGAAAGACATTTTCGAGCTTTCAAAAGTGTACGACCAATTAGAAAAGCATTAAATAAATATAATTATATGCTTCATCCCCCAAAACACATCAAGACTTTAATGCTATAGAACTGGATTATTTGGCCGCCAGCTTAAGAAAACAATCAATAAAAACGTCTTAAATAAAACGAAGCAACATAAGTAGATATAATAAGCGTTCAGGATAAATAACACAAACAGAATAATAAAAATTGCATACTTATAGTGAAAAATAAACAAGCACAAGACACTCGAAATATTGCATTATAGGACATATACATATACATATATATATGTATATGTATATTAAGAATGAATGCCGAAAACTAATTAATTAAAGTTAAAAGATTACGATATGAAAATTTCTGTCAATATTTCAGAAACGATTAAAATAATTATGATCGAAGCTCAAAAATAAATAAATATAATTGAGCGCCGATAGATAGATTAAAGCCACAAAGTTTTAATTAATAATAATCATTAACGTCCAATATAATTATAAACAGGAGCCATTTTAATTATAATATTCGAGTGTACACATAAAATAAATCAGATTATAAACACAACAAAAGAACGAACCCTAAAATGTACTCAGGCATGTCCTATCCGACAAAATCAATCAACGCGACAATTCAAAGCTATCAAACTAAACACTCGTGATTATTAAGACCAGTATGACTCGTACATATGGTTTGGTGGCGGCATGCGAGGATTATACATGCCGGAATAGTCGAATCCAGGCATCATCATGTGCTGACCCATGCCAGGAGGAGGCCCATTCATAAATCCACCATTCATATAATAGTTATTATGGCCGCCGTTGTGGAAGCTATTTGGGCCACCGCGTCTCCCACCCATGCCATTCATGGGATGAGAGAAGTGTCCGGAATTGTTTTGACCATTCGGACCGTTGCGAGTATTCATAGGTCCGCGAATATTTCCACTACGTCTGCCTCTATTGGATGGGTCCTGACGAGTGGATCTATCAGTCAATGAGCGCAGATCTTCCGGGACAATTTGATGCGCCTCTTCCATGATCGATATGAGACCTTCGGCATGGCGCCATTCAGTACGAGTTAAAATACTGATGGAAATACCCGAACGACTATAACATGACAATAGAAATACAATCATCTGATAAGTCTTATTAAAATATTCTTATTTATTTAAAGTGAAGCGTCCAAAACGAACCCAGCTCTTCCAGTGCGTCCAACACGATGAACGTATTCTTCAATATTTTTCGGAAAATCATAATTGAAAACATAAGCGATGTCCTTGATATCTAAACCTCTCGATGCAAGATCAGTCGCCACTAAGACTTGCACTTCGCCACATCTCAGTCTTTCCAAAGCACGCTCTCTAGCCGATTGATCTAAATCGCCATGAATATGAGTGGCGCTGGGAGCATTGGGCATACGCTGAATCAATGAAGCTATGCTGGCACAATCAGCCTTCTTCAGTACGAATACCAGAGCTTTCTCACCAGGCAACAGCTCGTTAGTAATAAAATGGAGAAGTCTTGCTTCCTTGTCTTCTTCATCCATGACTTCAACTCGTTGGATTACATCATGACAAGCCTAAAGAAACAAGAAATAAAAATTGTAAATAACGAGACTATGGCTCTGATGATATTTAGAAATGGATATTTTTTTTAAAAAAATAACAAAACAAGAATATTACATTCAAATTTAGATTTCCCACATTGACTTGAAGTGGATTCTGCATATAATTTTCGGAAATTCGCTTGACACCCGGTGGCCAAGTAGCGCTAGTCATAACAGTTTGTCGATCACTTCGAACTTCAGTAAGTGCCTTCACAACTTGAGGCTCAAAACCCATGTCCAACATTCTGTCAGCTTCATCCAAAACAAGATAACTCACCTAGATAAGAAGATACAAGTAATGAATTATTAAAAGGAGTTTCACGAATATTACCATTGTAATTTTCATATACAGGTCATGAACCGGCCCTATTCTATGAGCTCTTTCAGTCTAACTATTACTTTGTATCTGATAGAATTATTAACTCTGCCACTTAACAATTCGCCTTTAGAACATTCAAAATGAGAAGAAAACAAAATTATAAATAATTACATCAGCCAGAGATAAGCGGCCACTGTCGATAAGGTCGTTGAGTCGGCCTGGAGTGGCGACCACCACGTCGCATCCCTCTTCAAGCTTACGCATTTGAGAGCGCCTGTCAGCACCGCCATACACGCAGACACACCGCATGTTGTGGTAAGAGAAGCGCTCAGCCTCATTTTGTATCTGCTGGGCTAATTCTCTGGTGGGCGAGAGAATCAAAACCGTAGGACCAGCCCGCTGATTTCTAGGTCTAAAATATCATGAACATGTTTAATTGGTTCTGCAAGCGCTTTAACCAGTACTTATCGATACCATTCCAAAAGAAATGGAAATATGTATTGCTGTCGTTTCAAATTGATCAAAAGGAATTACATTAATTTTAGAAAAACATAAAATATTCTCTTAATAAGGTCAAGTTATTAACTTCAGATGGATTTGAGAAGACATTGAAATTAAAAAAAATTGTACTGAGCAAAAGACACGTAGATAGTAGACAATCAATTATATTGATTCAATAGCATGTCTAGAATAATCTATAATATTAAAGATTTACTTTGTTTGTCCTTCCAGATGAACTAAACCAGGCAGAAGGAAAGCGAGCGTTTTTCCTGTACCAGTTTGAGCTATGCCAATGAAGTCATGACCCGACATTAGAATGGGCCAGGCCATACACTGGATTGGAGTAGGGTCAGTAAATCCATGACGTTGAAATAAGCTTAAAATACTCGGATGTCGGTGAAATGCCTGATGAAATGTGGTGATTGGATTTGGAATTCGGCATGGAGAAAGATCGCCAGTTTTAGACTTATTAAGCAGCTCAGGGACGAGTATATTTTGGCGATCCAAAAAGAACTGATCCCGCTGCTGAGTTGTCATATTGGCGATTTCAGGAGTCGGGATATAAAACTGTTTTACAATCGGGTAATTCTCTAAAAAGTAAAAATGAAAAGGCATCAGAAATGGATCACAGTTAATTTATTAGGTGCAAATATGCAGGTTGAATTTTAACTCACCTCTGTCAACTTTGGTTTTCATCAGACCCTTAAATTGTCTCGAAAGATCTTCCTCGTAATTCGCCTTCTGACTAGATCGTCCACCAGGCCATGTATTCATGGTATCGTATTCATTTTGTGATTTGTCCATGAAGTTACCATTAGCTCCTCTATATCGTTGTGGTGGCGAGGCGTTGAACTGCATATCTAGCGGTGTTGAAAACGAAATCGGTTGAAAGTCTTGTATAATTCTTTTATTTATATCGTAAAACTTATCGTAAAAAAATTATATTATTTATATCTCATTCTCAATTTATCTCCCTAAATAAAATTTATTATTATTTATATATAAACACCGCATCATAATAATTTTGTAGTTTTATCATTCAATAAAAATATAACTCGAAAGTTAAATTTTGACTAACTAACCAGAGGGCATATTCGAAATATCCGAATAATTTGACATTTGATTGTTTTTAAACAAGTTCTGCTTATTATTGGCATTGTTGTTTAGTAATTTGTCTTGAGGTTTGAAAGCATTGGTATCTGTTTGATGGCCATATCGTCGCTCACTGTCAGCAATGATATCATTGATGATTTGGCGGCAACGAACACGCTGATCTTCGTTTCCATTGATTGTGACTCGAGTTTGACCATTGACGGGCTCTTCTTGAGAGTGGATCTGACAAAATAATTCATTTCATTGAAAATTTAAAAATGGATAAAAAATAAGCTGTTATCTATCTAAAAAAAGATAATCCAAATAAAAAACAAACTTACTTTCAGTTTAGCACCAGTACTATCTTGTATTTCTTTAATCTTGACACCACTCTTACCAATAATCCTTCCACAATGCTTGGAAGATACATACATGGTATCATCACAGCTGAGATTATTGTTATTGGAAGCAGGAGCTTGAGGTGGGGCAAAATTCTGCATCATAACGCCATTTAATTCACGATCTGGCATTAAAGCCGGATTGGACGGTACCATACTGTTGGAAATTTGATTGGGTCCAAATCCATTGGCAACACTTGGAGGCATTTCTAAAAGTAGTCTATAATTGTTTCAATAAGTCTCACAAATCATGATTTTTTTATATCTAACAAATAGAAAATTCACCAGGATGGTTAGATGGGATAGAGTTATGTCCCCGATTCATATCTGGAGGCATCAATTGTTGAAACATAAATTCGCATGGAACAAAGATAGCATTATTAGGATTCATTCGATTCATGGAATTGTAAACCATTTCATCTAAAAAAAATAATTACAATTGTTGCTGAAGATTGAGACATACAAAGACTGTTAAAATTTATTATTTAGGCATATATAGGATATAATTATTTTAAAATTAAACGTTTCTACAAACTAATACTAATATAGAGCAGTAAAACTTAGATATCTATTATATGTATATGATGTTTGAAATGAGTACATGATACAAGTACATAAAATCAAGTTTAAATAATAATATTTAAGGAAAGCAAAATATAAAACTTACTATTAGGAAGATTGGCATGAGCAAAATGATTGGGGTTAAAATCTTCAAAATTTTGCATTGGAGGTCTGAAGTTCCCTGATGGATTGTTTCTAGGTAGATACTCCATGCCTTTATAAAGAATTAATAGACTGGTCATACAGAGAGTATAAATGAATAGGTAAACCCATTTTAAATTACTAGACCATGAAAGTAAGTATTTAATTTAATAAATATTTTGTAATCCAAATTGTAAGATATTCTCTACATCTTATTGCAAGACAATATAGATACCCTTTTTATTTTTAAATGTTATTATCATTAACATTTTTTATAATAGGGTGAACTGTATTAGCTAGTTCTAATTCATTGGTTGTATCAAAATATTGTATAGTTTGACAAATTATAAAATTGGGTAAACTAATAAGCTAACCTAGAATATGTTGTGAATATGAATCTCTTTCTTATAAGATCAGACAGGAGATTGTGTGCAGAAAACTGGTCTTGATATCAATAGACAGCATATTATAAATAATTAAATGTATTAAACCTTTTTTCCGCATTCATTTTCTGATTTATTTCCACATTCATTTCAAAAACTACATGGACAATTACAATGACAAATGACTACCAAAATGAAGCTAATCAAAATATAATATAAATATTGTTTTACTTCAAGCTATGAGGTCACAAGTGTCCAGATGGCTATATTTACTATTAGAAACTCATTCATTTCCTCATTAACCTTAAATGACTATTCGTTTATTTTATGATTTAGTACTAACAAAGTAATATTTTATCTATTATTCAGCTTGAAGTAAAACTAATATTTTTAAGCTCTGACAAAATTGGTTATATTATATTTTGATTAATAGCTTCATTTGTCATTGTAATCTATGTAGTTTTTGAGATGAATGTGGGAATGAATCTGGAAATGAATGCAGAAAAAGGTTTAATATGTATAATTAATTAATTTTCATAACTTGTAAATATAATGGGGCAGAATTTACATCATTTTTTGTGTTCCTAATACCAGATACTTTTTTTAGTAATTTTAATTTTTATTCTTTGGTTATTGAATATTGTCTTTCATTCTTCATTAATTAGAATAACAAATGGAATAAAATGTTTCAAATAAATTAATACTTTTTACACTTTTTAACTTTTAAGTAGTAAATATTAGAATTAGAAAAAGCTAATTTATTTCTATATTTACATTTTAGATACTGTTAATTTAGCCAGTATGATTGATTTGTATGATGTAGATCCTTCAATGTATGCAAAATGGAAAACAGTAAGGCAGTTTAAGGTTATATGAATGGAATAATAAACTTATTTTATCCATTAACTTAAAAAAAGTGATTAACTTGAGTTGAGACCATAGTTTAGTTGAACATAAAACACATAGAATTTTATTAATTTCAAGGGTCTAAAATTCTGTTTTATCTGGATGATTGGAGCCATAATTATATTATATGGAAATGGATTTTGTTGAATCTTTTAAATGAAAACAGCCAAAATTCAGGAATTATTTATTAAGTATACCTTACATTAAAAGATTAATAAAAATGGAATTATACCATATAAAATTTAAACTTTTTAAGAAAATTTTACTGTATAATTACCTGAGAGCTAATAAATATATAATATTCGATAAATAAAAATAATGGGGGACACGCTAGGACTACTAGGGGCCTCCAATATTGTCAAACTGTAATTATTGTAATACATACAAACAATATTTTCGTTAATTTAAGAAAATAGTTAAAAAATTAAGTTGAAACCATCATTTTTAATTTGAAAATGGGGTGTCGATCCCTATGATAAATATTGTTTACTATAGTTTTAAGTTAAGAATCCATTCGTTCTCATGAGTAAGTATGCATGCATATATATCTACACTTCTTCTGTATTATCTATATTACCACTGAGAAAACATTTTCCTCTCGGCTTGGTGTTCAGTCGGTTGTGTCTTCCAATAAGACGGGAATCTTCTCGATGCCAAAGCCTGTTGGGTAATCACTAATATCCTAATTTCTTACAGAGACCCCAGTGTACAATGTTAGCGATTCGATCATGTCTTGCTTTATATTCAGTCCCCGCCAGCTTGCTACATTCACTAAGTAGGTGGCCTACCTACTGATTCGTCTCTATTCTTGCACATTTTACAGAGGTGAAATTTGTTGACGGAAGATCTTAGCTTTCATCGCATTTGTACTGAGTGCCTAGTCTTGTACGACTTTGTATCATAGCTTCCGTTTCCTTCTTGAGCTCTATCCCCTTTTGCCATATAGGATGTGATCTCTTTTGCCTGTCTGACGAACTTCCTATGCATTATCTTAGTCCTCCAGTTGTTTAATATCTCTTTTCTCTTCTCTGTTTTATGTGCCGTTATGCTTTCAGCTTCGTATTTCTGAGCTTTCGTCTTTATTTACGTACCTACTTGTTCATACTCACACTTCTTCATAATCCACACAGTTTTCTTTATGTTCATTGAAACTCTTACACCTTGCTTTCTAGCGCTATGTACACTCTGTCGATATCGGCTTTATGGGGTGAAGGGCTCCGTGTATGGTCAGATCGAGCTTTCATTGGGTGAGTTCACGTTTGGTGTTAACACCGGTGTTAGTGTTAATTCACTTGGCTAAAACCAAACATGAACTCACTTCAGGTTTTATTTTTAACACCGAGTTAACACTAACACCCTATAGAGGTAAAATCTAGACTCAGTTCACGTTTGGTTTTTCATTATCTTTAGTGGAATTTGTTACATTATATGTTATTAATTCATGAGCGCGATCTGTATCCAAGGAATACTCTAATTATTAGAGTAGTCCTTGTCTGTATCCTTATTTATGTGAATGAGATATTTTATATTCAATTTTTGAAGCAGCATTTTATTTGTTTGTTGTATTAATTTCAGATAAATAAAGGCGGTTTTGACGTCTGTGACACAGAAACCATATTTAATGTACAAATGTAATATATAGTATAGGCTATAACACTAAAATCAGTGGTTTCATTCTATTGGTTGTTTGTGAACTTTGGTAGATTGTCGATCTAATTAAGGAGGTATTGATCATTCTTGAATTGTTTGAAATACCTATATAGCTAATAATCAATATAAAAATGAATCCTATCTGCTATAAAAATGGATTTCTCCACTGCTCGGCACTTCGACTGGGTCCAGGTCAAGAAATTGTTGAGTGTCTGAGAGAATTTGTAAAACGACAGAATTTGAAATCAGCATTTATTATTACATGTGTCGGTAGTGTACGGGAAGCAGTTCTTAGAATGGCGGAATCTGGAATACATGGACAGAATCTTGAGGTATGAACTGACATTTTATACATTGTAGCTTCAAGACAATATTATATACAAATTCTGGTTTCTAGGTGAAGCAGTTTGAAAAGCATTTTGAAATTGTCTCTCTTGTCGGAACAGTTTCAAAAGATGGTGAACTTCATTTGCACGCCTCTCTCAGTGATAATGAAGGGAATGTCATTGGAGGACATGTAGTACGGAATTTTTATGTTCACACCACGGCTGAAATTGTGATTGGAAGTCTTCCAGATGTTGAATTCTCTCGTCAATTAGACTCACAAACCGGTTGGAATGAATTGGATATTTCATAAAATCGATATCTTAATTGTTAATGACGCTTAATGTCTTATACAGTTTTATAATGCATAAAATATTATGAAATGATTTTATTATCAATTTTAAAGTTTAATTTAATACATCCGATATTCAATTTAGTTTTATTAATTTGTGATATTAAATACGCGTGAAATTCGTAAAGCTCAAGTTTTGCTTAGGACACAGATCACATAGTCTTACCACCTAAATGTTTCTCATTGGCTCGAGCCAAATGAAATTTTCAATCGATATAATCCAGCCAATAATATCGGCTGAGAGGACAGTCTTGCTCTATCATTCCCACAAAGAAAATACAGATTGAATGAATGATAATAGTACTGATTATTGAATTGTGGTACACTTTAATCGGGTTACTTCAGACTGACTCGTATTAAAATTGTATTTTTTGATACCTATAGCTTTTATTGTCATTGATTCATTTGGTATTTTTTTTGTGGGACTGATAGAGTAAGACTGTCCTCTATATATCATCCGTGTATTCCAGGATTCCATTCTGTCTCCAGCACCATAGACATCTCTCTATAGCTCTCGGAGACAGTTATTTTTAGCTTTGAGTCATATAGAGATTCACTCACTATAAATACAATCAAATAATAAAATAGTTTTTTTAAAAATTGGCAGTGTTTATTTATTATAAGTATGCATTCAAAGATCACAACAAATGATGCTTGCATATACTTACATGTAATAGGTACTGTAGATATATAGACTTGTAGAAATAATGAAAAATGCAAATCATTGCAATTGTAAACATGTGAATAAAAATGGAAACAATATAGGTACAATATGTGAAAGAGGATGATTACTGGAGCCTTTATACATTTAAATCATTTTTTAACAAGTAGCTCCTATTTAAGAAAAGTTCAATCTTTTATATATAGTGGTTAAAAATGGCCAAACCAACAACACTTAAAAGAAAAATGAATGGCGTGTAAAGTTTTAAAAAAACTTCTAATTAAAAGGATTCCATCGGAGAATTTATTGATTTTTTAAATTCTAATAACTGGTTAAAACAAGGGTTTTAAAATTTGGTGAATTTCCTCAATAAATTATTCAATAAAACGGAGCAAGAATAAAAATAATCAATTTTAAGTAATCAATAAATTCATTTTCATATGCTAAAGAGAACAAGACTTGCTTTGAAAATATATTCAAGTAAAGTTATGAAAGAAAGGTATGTCATTTGAAAGAATGAAATTTAAGTGCACAATTTATTAGTGAGTATAGAAATTCCACAGAGTTTATGAAAATAATAGTTATCAATCACATCTATAAGACAATCAAAATCAGTCATTTATTTCTACAATATCTTCACATAAATGTGCTCATTGCTCAATACATGATTGCACCATGCAGTCCAACATCATTATCCAATTTCTTTTTCTTCATTACGGGCACCCTCGTCCCAGAACAGCAGACAAACATCATGTTCAGTAAATAAACAAATATGGCGCTCATAGAAATATAAAATGAATAACCAATGTAGGTGCGATCTTTGGAAATCCACTTGGACGATTCTTCATCAGCTGTGAGCATACTTTTAGAGAAATTATCGAAATAGAGGATGATAAACAGAATGATGGCGACAGTCTGAGCTATCACTGAAATAAAAATGATACAAGTACTAGATTGTCACAGTTTTTATCTCTGATCTGTTATTCTTTATCTCTGATCTGTTATTCTGTATCTCTGATCTGTTATTCTTTATCTCTGATCTGTTATTCTATATCTCTGATCTGTTATTCTTTATCTCTGATCTGTTATTCTGTATCTCTGATCTGTTATTCTTTATCTCTGATCTGTTATTCT
>JAYMFX010263885.1:0-18879 GCA_036784945.1 Monocelis spectator
TGATGTTTCTCTACAGAGTAATCTGATCAGGTTATGGATTCACAAATTCTGTAAAATGAGCATGTCCCGTATCTCTGAAAAACGTTGTTCCATCATTTATATCATATTCAATCATATACTCCGTGACTTAGAACTTTTCCAAAATGAAAATTACGAATTACATGCTGAGAGTTTGTTCTTTATTTAGTTAGATATATGAAAGACACTAAAATATTTGAGGTTTACTTTCATACTTGACATTAAATCAAATATTAGAAGCCAAAGAAATTTGCAATTTCATTTTAGCCTGTTTTCTAAAACTTTTTCAAAATCTTCTGCTTCTAAATTAATCGTAACTTCTAAAAATACCTCGTAGTTTTCAACGTAAAACTAGACAATCTTTTTATTCAAGGTCTCCATATTTCTAAACCCAATTATTTTTCTTACAGTAAAACTTTATTTTTGTTTTAAATTTCAAAAACCTCTAAGTTAAAATAGTTCCAAATTTTGTAAATTTGTAAATGATTTGTATGCTTATAAATTCAAATTGTGTTAGATCAAATGAAATTTGTATAAATTTCTATTTTTTATTTTAACAAAACAAAATAATATTGCACGTATTTAACATATTTCATTATAACAATATTCTTATATGTGCATATAGGTATATGGACTTAAGTTCAACTTTTCACTATAACCTCGTTTTATTGATAAACAAGTAACCTATTCTAATTCAAGCGGATATTTACAGTAATTAAATGAATAAGTATCTTTAGTTTTATAATATAATTACGTTTTATTGAGGTTGTTCAATAAAGTTTTCCATATTGTTAATGATTTATGTAGAATGTATAGCAACTTATAAATAATAGATGACACTGCAGATTTAGAAAGTATAAGTAAAGTCAAATGCTTATCGACCAAAATAAAAATACTCTTTGAAGTTATAAAGTTTAGACAATGATATAAACAATGACAATTAATAATATGGAAGCTTGGAAAGTTCTCAAATTCTCATATAGAGAATAGATTTTAAGTTAAAAAAAACACCAAGTTAAGTACCTGGGATCCATTATCAATTATGAAGGGATTTGTATGGATGTCGTCAATAAACGGATCCAAGCAGCCTTGGCCAACGGTAGAAGTCTCTCGGTAGTTATGACCGATAGGAAGATCCCCAGAAAGCTTAAGATCAAACTCTACAGCACAGGGATTAGGCCAGCGATGACATACAGCTCGGAATGTTGGACCACCAGTAAACCTTTGATAAATAGGCTAGCCATAACGGAGATGAGAATGCTGTGTAGAATTCTCGGGATATCCCTACCGACATTGAAACTTAGGCTCAGGAACAACATGTTGAGATGGTTCGGGCACGTAAAGAGAAGGGGAAAAGGAAACATCACCCAGTGGGAGGTCTTTGGTAAAAGGAAGAGAGGCAGGCTACAAAAGACATGGGGGCCAACAATCAAGGAAAACCTAAAGGCGCTGGGTCTCACGGTGGCCATGAACCTGAACAGGCATCTGTGGAAGATGAAAACCAGATGAAAACCTGCCTTAATGTCGGGAAAAGGTCCTCTATAATATCATCATATTAAACAGAATCCAGAAAAAATGAAAAGTTCCTCAAGGTGAACAACCGATAATATCCTCATATTAAACAAAATCCAGAAACGAATGCATCGCAATTATATATTCTCTGTGGAAACTTGCTCATCATTCAAAGTCGCTCTTTTAATCAGCGCTCAACACGCCAAAATGTCCTTCTTAGAAACCCATCCTAGAAGTCCTACAAGCCTCCAAAGTAATCGTTGCCTCAACGTAAACTTAATTGATGTCGCTCAACAAAATTGTATAAACTCTTTCATAGCTCTCTGTCACCTATAGTCTCGTTTATGAACAACACTGTTTAACATTTATTTTCCAAAAATATGTTGACAACTGTTGTTAATTCCCATTTGTGCATCCGTTTGCACACTGAGATGTCCTGATAACTGAGATAATTTACAGTCACTAAAAATTCGTTTAAAATCCGTTGATCGATTTTTATCTTTTGTAACCAAATTTATTGGATTAACGGATTTTCTCAACGGAGTACCAGAAAGAAACACAGCAGAGAAACAAAACTTTTTTGTACTTTTTCCATGATGCATTCAATATTATATTTTTTGAGAAATGTATTTGGCTAAAATGTTTGGCTAAATTGTTTAGAGGTGTATATATATTGCCTTTAACAGTAACAGTTATCTTATGTATTACCTACCTATATAAATATTTGGCTTAAAGAAAAAGAGAATTATTAACTCACCGGGTTCTGCCCATGAATAAAAGCTGTTTCTGATTGATCAACTGCTATAGTTTGTTTTTATTATGATATTTTTAAGCTATATGAGAGGTTTCATTTCCTGTAGCTGCCAAATATTGTCAAACTAAATAATTTCAAGCTGTCAGAATTTCTCTTCTTCACAATGAGGGACATCAATTTTTTCATCAGAAGTTTAGAAGCTCAAGATATTGTTTTATTATATTATATAATCAATCCCATGCAATAGAAAATATAGAATGCGATATACATGCTCAAAGTTTCACGAAACATTAAAAACAATTGTTCAATTAATTTCATGTAGCTCAATCATAGGGTAAAGTATTAACCAATAGATTCCCTTAGATTTAAAATATAAGTTGAAAAACAATAAATGATCTGAACAAAGGGTTTTTTTTAAGATTAGACTGGAAAAATTGCAAAATAAGATTTTAGCCATTGATAATTCGCTTGATATAGCTTATCATATTCAGTAAGTTTATGAGTAATCAATAAATACGGCTTTAATGACAGATCCAATATTGCAATCAAGACTCTTAATTGTGTAGTCCAAAGTAATGACCAGAGCATCGAGTTGTATTTTTGTTTGTATGCAAACTGATTGTTATCTTCTAAGTAGATCATATGCTCATTAATTTTTCTCAGAGCAATTTTATCTATATAGAATACGAGCTTGGATGGGACCAACGCAGCAATAGGTCAATATAGGTTAGGCATTTCATATAGGAAGCATCAATAGTTTTAGGCTAAAGGCCTTTTCCAGTTATTTGGATAAATTCTTTGTCGGAGACTTTCAGAATAGATCTTTTCATATGCCGAGGAAAGTTCAGCCAAAAAGGTGCATAAGTAATGATACCTCCACCACCTTTTTCATTAAAATTTGATAGATCCTTATCAAGTCTTATTACATAGAAATTTTATATTGTGATAGTTTGGTTAAGATTGTCATTGCTGAGTGTTGTAATCCTATATTGGTTACTTATGACAATGTGTCATTTGACAACGAGACATATATTTTGGTGGCCATATTAACCGTTGATTCACGACATGTCATTGAAGTTATATACAACAGCCTAGTCTATGCCAAAATCCAAAGTCAGAGGATTAGAAGTATTTTAAGCGGTTATTGGAAAACTACCTGTCTATTATCGACGCTGAGGAAGATAAACAGATAGCATATCTACTCAATTGTATCGGACGAGATGGACTTACAATCTACGATGGACTTCCGGAACCAAAAGAGTCATACGAAGAAGCCAGTGAGATTTGACGAGTTTTTCAAAGTAAAATCATCTTTACTGTTACGCAGAAAACAATTTTTTGAAGCTATAGACAGACCGTAATGAATCCGTTCTAGAATTTTCATGGAGACTTCGCCGACTAATGTGAATGTGACTTTCCTCATGATATTGCAAGGATTCTTTTACGTGACATATTTGCATGTGGTGTAGCCAATAACTTTCTTGGAGAAAGACTTCTCAGCGAGGATGCCTCTATTTTAACTTTCGACAATGCAGTAGCAAGAGCTGAAGCCTTCGAACGAGCCAAGAGTGAACGAACATCAGTACAACCTAAACATATATCAGTTGCAGCTACGTCTAAGCCAGTATCATGTACTCGCTGTGGATCAACATTTCACGACTATTGCTCCAAGGAATGCAAAGCACTTAATGCAAGATCTATTCGCCTTACCTATTTCTCTATAAAGTCTTTTAATATATCATTATTTATTTTTAAACAATTTCATTTTCATTTTAGTCAAGCTTTCGGTTGCTTATATTGTTTATTGAAATATATTACTAATCTTGAGATTACGTAGCTTTTACATAGAATCAAGTTAGTATATATATATATATATATATATATTTGTAATTAATTTGTAATTATTTCTATTATCTGGATCTTATGTCGAACGAAAACTTATAAAAATATAATTTGAACGCCCCAGGCATTAGGCTGTCATGCAACTTGCAAAATTGTAAGTAAATAGTACTATATTTATTTTGCAATAAAGGCATATAAAATTCTAAAAAACATTAAAGCATTATTTCGATAAGACTTGTTTTATGTTATAAGAACTGTCTTTCTTGCAAATGACACTACTGAAAAAAAATTTAACAATACTTTATAACTTTTCTTGATACTCAAGTGTCTTGCATTGATAATAGTTTTAACTTCCAATTATTTATTAAGCTTATTCATAGTGGCACATAGTGTTTTTTCTAATAACAAACTTTGTAATCTTAGCTTGTCTAAATTCAAAAAGAAATTTACCCTTAAAATGGCTACTCTGATCATCTGATTTCAATCTCAACTCTTATTCTTCTTTGATTGAATTTAAACCTTTATGGTTTATTAAAATTCCCTACTCTCTGACACTCAATATAGGAAAACTTAAAAATTACTCTTAGAGATACCTATTTAGACTCTAAATTAAAAGTTATCTTTACCACCCCTAAACCTTTTGGGTAACAATTTAGAAAGTCTAGAGAATCTTTCCCTTGTAAGGATAATTGTTTATCATATAAATAACACTTTGTCTAAATTGGGCCCTTGTTTTAAAAAATCTGTTATTTACCATATTGAATGAGTCTACAACATAGGTCAAACTAAAAGTGTATACATTCTCGCATTAAAGTTCAATAACAATCTTATAATGGATATTTAGGGATTTCTTTCTTTCTAACTTTCACTCACTGCTCTTTTTCTTGTTAATCTCTCTTACTGTATTATGTATTAAATTCTCTTGGGATTTGATCCATATTTTACACTCAACTTTATTGAAAGATTTTCAAAAATTTTATCTGATATTTATTATACCCAAATAAAGTGTAAAACCAAGGCTGTGTAAATACACAGCCTTGGTTTTATTTTCTGATTATTGGTATAGCCAATGAACTTAAAACTACAATCTATGAGTTATGAATCATTATAAAATTTAGGGTTGTATCCAAATATAATATTTGTATGTTAATTGGGTGTTAATTGTCATTTAATTGTATAATTGACCTTGCTTAAGTAAGATTCCTTGGGGTAGGAGTTTTTAATTATTTGAGTTAAAAAGTTGCAAATTGAGTGTTAGGTATAGATTGTGTGAGTTAAATGAATCTGACTTATACAATAACGTTATTAAAAAGATCTGACTTAAGCAAGGTCAACTGTATTGTTATATTATTTATTAAATAAAGGTTTTAGCAATAAATTCCCTTTTCCCACAAATTCTTACATTACCCATTAAATATGCTATTCAAAATTGTTATAAATAACAAATTTTTAACTGAAAAGTAATGGAAAAGCAAATAATTTTGTCAATTCATATTCCTAAAATTTAGTGTTATTATCAGCTGCAGAATGTTCATGGATTAATATCAAATGATTCTAAATCTGACATAAAAAAAATATCTACACCTTTCTTAAAGTATGTGAACCATTAGTAGTGAGGCTAAATTTAGAGATTAATGATTCATTCATTCTGCATATTAACTTAACATATGGACTTGCATTGCATTTTAAGTTTTCAGAAACTAATATTTTGCTAAGTATATATAAACATGTGTTTGTATGTCTGTAAACATATCTCTTATGTTATAGAAAATTGCAATTATTTATGCCCCTAACGCTTGCACATATATTTATTAAATAGGAATGAGTATATTATCATGTAACAATTGTAACATTAGTTTTAACTGCTTGTGTATTATTCATTTACAAATTTAGTGAATCAAATATACTATCTATTAGAATTCATAGCTACCTTTAACAGATTTAATCATATTGATCATTGACTTTCATTCATCTTCATGCTACCAGTCCCAGTTGGGATGCAGCTTATACACAAATATTTTTTATTATTATTCTATCTTTTAGGCTTTAATTCTCACAATATGTTAGGCAGAGGAAGGGGATTTCGGGGTGTTGTCCTTGATCAAACACTAGATGTACCTCAACCAGGCAAATCAACAGAAATAGAAACCCCTCCTGTTCCTTTAGGAATTGGTAGAGGTTTGTTTGGGCGTGCACGCCCAACACCACCAGTAGAAATGCCAGCTTCATCTATGCAGATTGGTTTAGGAAGAGGGGCTGTAAAACAGCTCGATCCTGTATTATCCACTGCTAATGTGCCTGTTCCTAAGGCTTTAGGACGTGGTATTGGACGAGGTCTTGTCTCTATGCCTCCAATGGATACTACAATGAAAAATGTAAGTGTGTTTTCTGGTAGAAATTAGATTGGAGATAATGATAACTATAATTCTACTCAAGTTTTCATCATCACAATATTTCTTTATATTTTAGTTATCTGAAAATCTGTCAAGTGTTTCTGTCACTGATGATGATCCCAAAGGTGATCTAAAGCCTAGACGCCCAAGATTCGAACCATTAGAAAGGGAAAATAAGCATGGAATTAGAGGAGATAAAATTGCCTTAAGTGCTAACTTTATAAAACTCTCTTGTACACAAGACTTCATCTATCAATATACCGTGGACTTTAGTCCGGCTATTGACTCAAAGGCTATGAGATTCAAACTCTTCGCTCAGATTCCAGTGGAACATCTTGGCCCTATGGAGGCCCGTGCGTTTGACGGTCGAACTCTCTATTTGCCTAAAAAGCTACCACAAAAAGAAAATGTATGTATGCAATTGCATTAATAATATAAATCTAAGTATTTAAATGTCTTAGGCAAATAGCATATGGATTGTATTGGGTTTTGTGTAATTTATTTAGATATAATGAATTATGGATGAATAGAGGTTAATGATTATCATCCATGATAATGCATACCAAATTTTGAGACGCATAATAACTGTTTAAAATCTCCTTTTTTAGCTGTATCAAGTACAACGGCCGACTGATCACGTAGCTGTCAGAGTTAAAGTTTCTTTCACTAATGAGACTCCAATGGTCTCATGTCCATCGGCATACAATGTTATCTTTAAGCGTCTTCAAGGATGTTTGAGTATGGTCCAAGTTGGTCGAAATTACTATAGTCCGAATGAAGCATTCCATATTCCAGAAAAGAAGTATTTATTTTACTTTTATTTTTTTATTAAATTTAATTTTAACAATATATAGGAAGATTAGTTTTTCTGATAATTTCCTATCGTTTTTTCAAATGTAAATACGTTTAGCTTCTTAAAATACCTCATGAATCTCAAACATAAAATTTAGCGATAAATGGCCCCTTTTTCATTTCCGGGTATTTTTTAGTCTTCTATTAGGGGGACAAATTACTATAAGACTTAATCTTCACCGTAAATACCTTCATTATAAATCCCATAGATTTCATACGAATTATTTCTTTTAGATTAGAGATTTGGCCTGGTTACGTGACTAGTATTGCAAGGTTCGAAGGTGGACTACTATTGATGGTAGACGTCTCCCACAAAATAATCAGACAGGATACTGTTTATGATATAATGTAAGTTTTTTGAGAATTTATGTTGTTGTTGTTGTTGAACATATACATAGTATGTATATCCTTGTTATCTAATGTTATGAGTTTATTTTATTTAGTGAACAAACCTACAATTCCTGTAGTTCTACGGAAGAAGCACAAAAAACAATTGCAAGGTCTCTTATAGGGGAAACAGTGTTGACTCGGTATAACAACGCGTCAAATCTGATATCTGATTTGGATTTTAAAATGACACCAGTTGACACGTTTGAAAGAAATGGTCAACTGATGTCGTTCGCTACCTACTATCGTGAGGCATACAACCTCACGATACAAGATCCCAACCAGCCTTTGATTATTTCAAAGGTTAAGGCGAAATCTCCCGGACAAAGATCTACCAAACCGGAGACTATTCAAGATCGGTACATTATGTTAGTTCCTGAGTTGTGCTATTTGACTGGATTAACAGAGGCCATGAGATCGGATATGCGTTCTATGCGGGAACTTCATGGAGTCACACGAATCACACCGCAGAGGCGGTATGAATCACTGAAGCGGTTCATCATGTCAATTAAGAAGAACGACAAAGCTAGATCAATTCTTCAAAATTGGGGTGTGTATTTCTATTCGTATTTCACCATAATAAAAATTGAGTGATAATGAACTTTTAAGAAGTTTACGGGAGATGTCCAAAATTTATTAAATTTAGTGGATTATATCTAAAGAGACCTCTAAACCATTAAGAAATTTTGTCCATACTAAAATATAAACAACGTGTAAGACATAGCCGAGATTGTTCCATTTCTGTCCGGTTGCTATGGGCAATTTTTTTTAAATTGTCATCCAACTGATCAAATTTATCGTCTCCGTGTAATTTTATATGACGATTTCAAATATGTTACCAATTTGGATGTCATATTATATAATCTCTTAGTTATGGATCTATGATCAACTGCAAATGGGCCCATTGAATATTCATTCCATGGGATGAATCATTTCCCTTACGATTCTTATTCATAAGCTGTGTGATATGCTTTGCTAATTTATGTTATAATATACATAATGCATAAATATCGTTTTTTTTTTGTTTAAATTAGGTCTGCAAATCGACTCAGATACCCTAACATTGGACGGTAGACGTTTTGAGCCACAATTTATCTACTTCAATGAGAAAAAAGTCGAAGCCGGTGATAATGCTGATTTCAAAAGTTCTCTGAAAGGTGCAGAGGTAATTGAGGGGATTAAATGTCCAGTATGGCTCTTTGTCTACCCGCAGAAAGCTCAGCAGACGGCTAATCAATTCAAGAAAGTTCTTATTGAAGTGGCCAGGCAACAGGGTATCGATTTTGCCTATCCTGTTGAAATCAAGCTACAGAACGATCGAACTGACTCGTATGCTAAGGTAAGTTAATAGTCAATAAATGATTTTCATCACGTGTAGGTATTTATAGTAAATACTCTGTGTTTTTAAAACCATAAGAAAGAATGTTTCTGTTTAGAATAATCATATTAGTTCACACGTCTTAATCTGTGTAGTTCTATATTAATGCTTATATATTTGACAGGCGCTTCTGTCTGGTATCACGCCAGATATATGTATGGTCCTATCAATGTTTTGCGTAAAGCGGGAGGAAACGTATGGCAGGGTTAAACAAATTTGCCTTGGCGAAAAAGGTGTCCCCACGCAATGTGTTGTTGAACGAACGCTGAGCGGCCAGAAGATGCGCTCAGTTGCGATCAATATCGCTCTCCAGATGAATGTGAAGCTTGGTGGACAGCTTTGGATGGTTCACCAACCGGTAAAGAATTTGATGTGCGTCGGGATTGACGTCTACCATGAGGTAAGATATCATTTAACTTTCTTATTACCAATTAGGGTTCGGATATTTTCTAGGAATTTTAGAAAATTTAATAAGTTTATGTGTTTTCAATTTGTCATGTAAATTACTTCCCTTTTAGGGCCGGGGGAGCACGCGTAGAAGTGTTGGTGGCATAGTCGGTTCGCTAAATAAGAACTGCACCCGGTGGTTCAGCTGTAGCTGCTACCAGGAGAAGGGACAGGAGATGATTGATATTCTCACTCAATCATTTTTACAAAATATAAGAGAATATCATGTCGCTAACAATTGTCTCCCAAGTACAATTATAATTTACCGCGATGGTGTGGGCGATGGGAGGTTGACTGAGGTACAGACGAGGGAGGTGCCTCAGTTAATCAAGGCTTTGGATGCTTTCGAGGGTTATAAACCTCAAATTGTGTTTATTGTTGTTTCAAAGAGAATCAACACTCGGCTTTTTATTAAAGTAATATTACTTACTGATCTTTAAAAAAACTCAATTGTTAATCTTTAAATGTGACTTAATTAATTCAGTTCTCTTTTTTAGAAAAGCAACTCCCTGGACAATCCTGGGCCGGGTACAGTCCTCGACCACACAGTCACCAAAAAGGATTTTTATGATTTCTTTTTGGTGCCTCAAAGTGTGCGTCAGGGGACTGTCACCCCAACACATTTTAATGTGTTGTATGACACGAGTTGTCTTGATCCAGACAAGATCCAGCTGTTGACGTTTAAAATGACCCACATGTACTATAACTGGCCAGGAACTGTCCGAGTCCCTGCGCCTTGTCTGGTAAGTCTCAATTTTTTTGTTTAATTTCGTAAAAGCTTGCCTTATTAGAATCTGATAAGACCTACAAGGAATGTTCAATTTATAGTCATGAAATCTTCATCAAAATGACAATATTAAGCCTTAATTAAGTAATTTTCAGTTTTGTAATTTGAAAATGTTCTGATCTCCTATTCTTTAAAAATCATTGGAATTGTTCTTGAGATTAATTTAAATCGGGTATTATACAATATAATATAACAATTGCGTAGTTGTTGGAGTAGCATGATTATCATTTGTGAATTGCACCTTCAAAATGAATATTATCAATATTCAATTGCACATATATATCCCACGAGGTTTTATTTTGATTGCTTATTAATTTTAGTATGCACATAAAGTCGCCTACCTGAATGGCCAATATCTACGAAAGCAACCGAGTGACGCCCTAAGACGAACCCTATACTACATTTAAGGACACTGTGTTCAGATCTTGCATTTAATCTTTGTGCTAAATATTTTGACCTTTCTCCTTTTTGTTTTACAGTTTTAATCTCCTCCTATCTCAGAAGGGTTAACTTGAAATATTAGTGCTTATAACTGAAGCTATATATTGCAGTTGATGTTTGATAAACTCTGAATAAACTTTGATTTCGGCTGTCTATTTTGTATCACTTAGTGTGTATTTATTACATAACAATGCTGACCGAGTTTTTTATCAATACTTCCGTCCCTCAAGCTATTTCATATGGCTATTGTTGATATTTTTCTTTTGATATGACCTTTATAGAGAATTCATGTAAATAACCACAAAGGAGCTACTTCAGGGATATTTTTAGCTGTGTAAATAACATCATATTTAATTCAATCTACAAGGGTTACTCTGCTTTTCTGTAATTAATGAAATTCCTTGCCAGAGTATTTTTATAGTTTATTATTCATATGCATTGCTTTTCTTTCAGATCATTCGAATATACGCTATATTTTCGGTTCAATAATAAAATTTTGTGCATGGGCTGATTACACTAATAAATCATTATGTATTTTTAATAATAGTTGTAATTACATGGAAATTTTCCAAGTCTGTAAAGGTTATGTAAAAATGTGTATATCTATATTATGCTATTAACTCCTGTCTACATAAATCCCAAATTTATTTCAGTTAAGCATGCTTTTAACTTATAAAAATTATTACATACAGTTATGTTATTTTAGCCCTATTGTTTTTGAATTGTCTGATTACTCGTAGTTGACTAATTGATTTAGATTTTCAAAATTTAATTAATTGGTGTTTTGCAATTTACAAATTTCTTGATAGAAAATCATGTTAAAGTTGTTCCGTAATTTGTGAAATATAACACCATTTGTATGTGTCTTAGTTTGCTTTGTATTTTATACCTACGTGCGTTCTTGACACGTCTTTTAATAGAGCTTTTTTCTATTCAATCTTAATATTCACGTATTCCCCGATTCAACAAATTTATATAGCGCTTCTCTAGGCTATGAGTGTTAAGTAATTAAGAGTTTGCTATATTATATCAGTCATTTTTTTCTGCGTTTAAATCATCTATGAATCTGACAACGTTTGTGCTTTACTCTCTTTAATACTAGATCAACCTTTAAGTTTGTTTTCATTTCAGAGGAAGAAAGATCTTGTTATTCTGTATTGGAAAACATACCATATACTTAGATTGTAATCCTATACTCATTGAAAACGTTTATAAGTTGTTATTTTGAATAATAGAGACAGTTAGATTGCACAGAATATTTAATAGAACAGTATCCAATAATAGGGAGGTCTGAATAACCAGAATTTTGTTATATGAGTTAGATTGCGCAAATACTATTATTACTCTATGAGTCTAATAACGGGTGTTTGTTTTGTTTTAAAAGTTATTTTATTTCCCGAGTGTTACATTATATGAATTAGTAATTTTGCCATAAATTCAGAGGAATTTGAAGTATGTTTCTTTTATTTATTTGTTGTTTTAATAATTTTATTTAATAATGCAAATAATAATTATACCTCTAAAGCCATTGAGCTATGTGATTTTCTTCATGTAGTTCAGAAAATGTTATTAAGTTAAGAAGATTAGTCAGCATTATTATATTATAATTTATTAAGACCATTTTCATGGAACAGTGAAAATGGGCAGTATCATCCAAATTATAAATAAGGAATATTGCTTCAAACGTTCCTGTATGAAAAATGAAATGGTTATTTGCCTTATAATCTTGCTACTTTAAATCTACTTCAGTTATCTCAAAATCATCTATTATTTTGATATATACCTGGATTAAATCAATAATATACCTAATTTTGTTCAGTTACATAGGTAGTTATACAAAATCTAACACCACTTTTTTGATTTATGGATTAATTTTACTTGAATTGGAATTATACACAAAATTCTTGGGAGAAATCAATACTATTTGATGACATGACTTGTGTCTTGATTTCCAAACTTACATTTTGATTAAAGTAATCATTATATAGCATAGCAAGTGAGTAAGAATTCCTGCCTGCCAGACTCCCTGATAAATTATTTTGTATATGCATATCCTTTCACTCAGTAGTAATTTTTATAGCAAGTCTAGCCAGTTACAAAATACAATCATGTCAGTTATTATAGTTTTTGATGTATCTTTTACTTTTTATAAAGTAGCAATCAAAAATTTTAATCTGTATATATATTTCTCCAAAGCAATGCAACCACATTCAAAAATAAAAAGATGGTGATTACTGTACAAATATAGGTACTTTTCATAAACTGTCACACAGTGAGTCAATGACAGTAAATGTTTCATTACTCATCTAACATATTGATATGATTCTTTTTCCATAAAAAGGAGCAATAAAATCGACAGGAAAACAAGATATTGACAGAGTGTATATCCCCAGAAAGGAAGGTGGACGAGGACTAATGAGTATAGAAGACTGTGTGGATGATGAAGAAGTGAGTCTCAACAAGTACATCAGGGTAAAAACACTCCAGTCTTAAAAGATCCTATGGGACTTCAATATCCAAACGGACCACCAAGTAGAGCACAGTAGACCTGACATTCTAGTGGTAGATAAAGAAAAACAACAAGCAGTTATAATAGACATTGCAGTACCAGGTGACCCTTGAGTAAACTCAAAAGAGAATGAGAAGATAGAATGATACAGAGTGCTAGCTAGAGAAATAAAGAAGAGCTGGAAACTGAAGTCCGCAAGAGTAGTACCAGTCATAGTCTGGGCACTTGGGACAACACCAAAGAAACTAAGAAAATGGATTGAAAAGCTGGAAATAGATATCTCAGTAGGGCTTATACAAAAAGTAGCATTTTTAGGATCAGCAAGAATCTTGAGGAAGGTAATGGACCTATTGACCAGCTAATCAGAAAGAAAGAATGGCCAACAGGCTTTGGCATTGGGAAGATGCCCATCTGTGTGGAAGACAGCCGACAGAATAGTCAAGAGGAAATATTTTTTTTTATAATAATTCTATGTTTTATATCATTATCACTCTGTAAAAACTTAATCACAATTCAAAATTTATCAATCTTAAAAAGTCTAAAACATTTACAACATTTCTTGTATAAAGAACCCAATAAACTATTTTTACATTCTTGTATTTTGTTAAACATCTTGAAAATTTCACCACATAAAAACAATACAACAAATAGTTATCATAAAGATTTGTCTATAAACTTAATTAGTGAATACTGAATGGTAGAAAAAGGATATTTTCTACCATACAGACAAACAATCAATAAATTTTGTGATGATGTGACATCTTGTTTGCCACAATAGCTAAATATCTAATTGCATGTAAATATACTCATAATACTACCAATACATATATTTTTATATGATAATTTTTACTGTTAATATTAAGTCTGACATGTCACTGTTAAAAAATCAGTTGTATTTAACAAGTTTCTGCTGGAAAAAACGTTTATTTACCAGTTCTTTCTTATTTGTGCACCCTTTTACCTAATTCATCTGGAACTACAACAGAATCAAAATAATGTGTCTTCTTCATAAATAATTTGTAAAATATAATCAATAAATGGGCTTAATTTTATGCATATTGCCTATTACTTGCATATTACTTATTACACTACATATGTAATGCTTTTGAGGATGTAATTTTGTTTTAAAATTAGAGTTATTGTGTAATTTTTATTCTTTTACATTCATTTCACAAATTCTAGATTATGGCTTGCCAAATAAATCGTAGTCAGCTACAAAAACAATCTTCAGTTGACCATGAAGATGGTTCTGATGTTGTGGATGATCTGTCAAAGCTGCAGTTGAGCTCAAATGAATCTCAAGAAATAATTGAAGAGGATGATAAAAATACTTTCCAGTCTGAATTATATGATGAATATTACTCTTTAAAAGCAAAAGTTGATCTCATGCATGAGAGAAATGGTAAACATCCTGTAACGGATGATCTAAAGGAACCTATGTTGAATTTTATTATTCGTACTCTTTCTTCAGACAAGCCAACTGACTGTCAACATCTCCAGGATTGTTATGGTTTCTTAAATACGGGCATCTTCTCTCAAATCCTACACAAAAACTCAGTTGAAACCAATAATGAATCAGATGGTGTGCAACTTTCCGTTGAATGGGAAAATCAAGACTCAAGAGCTAGGATGATTATGCACAAGCTATGTGCATTTTTTGGTCTGCAGCACAACATCATAGGTCAGCAGTACTCCTCTACAATTAAAATTGATTACGACTCAACTGCTTTTATAGATTGGGGCTGTACGATTGAGGAATTGTTTCGTTATGTTGAGCTAAAGAGAGCACTAAATATTAATGATCAAGAAGATTCAAGTCCGGAAGCTAAAATCATTCTGAAAAGAACTTCATCTAATCGACAACAATCTTTTAATTCTAGTCATAATGATTCTCGTTTAAACAATAAAACTTATGAGGATCGTCATAATCGATATTATCAGTTGCGCAAGCAGCTTTTTCTGCCTCAAGGTGAAAATGTTGACGACCTTTCAATCAAGAAGATTCAAAAGACTGTCAAGCAGATGCATTCAATGCCCACACACGATAGCAACTCTAGAGATCATTTAATGCGTGTAAAAATGGAAGCTCAACAAAGAAGTGCTACAACTGATTACGAACATGAATCAAACTATATTGATTCTTCACTTAGTAATTCAGATTTTATGTCGGGAGATAGCGTCGTCTTATTTCAGGATTCTACTTCAGGAATTTCATCTCCATCAGAAGTTATTCCCGTCATGATGCAATATCCTCTATCTGATGACACACTTGTTTACAAATTAGTATCTACGAAATTAAGCACTTTGTCTGCGGAGGATAATGTTTACATAATGCCACCTGGTACAAACCATCCATCCTTGCTTATAAATAACGATGGAAAGCCTTTTCGTTATAAAGCTGGAGCTCCTTCAGTTGGATTTTGGGTGCAATCAATTCCTTTGTACATGAGTAATACCAATGCACTTCCCGAAGAGAAGGTGGAGACCAAAGAAGGGAAAGGGGATTCAGCGAATCCCTGCTTGACTTCCCAGAACACTGATAATATTAAACAGTGCAATAACAACAATCAATCTTCTTTGACTCTCTCAAGACCATTACTTCCACCTGATTCAACTAGTCTCGGTAATTCCTTTGGACCATCAGGATGTAATATTCAGCAAGCTAATTTAATTCACATGCCTACTGGAGATAATGTGTGTCATGGCTATCCTCCACCAAATTTTTCATCTGTTCCCCAGCAATATTCTCGACCTCTTGTTGCTTCTGCTACTCAACCACCCCAAGTTCCCACTCCTCCCATCAATCAGCAATCAATTTCTGCTATTCAATATTTTCCTCAATTATCAGGCTCTGAGTATGTCCCAGTTCCTATCAACAGCGCAAACATCGCTACACTTCCTCACAATCCATCTATGCAAATCGGGCACCCTCATGCTCCGGCAATGTTATCCACTCAACATAACTTGCAAAATTATTTTCCTCCCGGTGTTATGCCCTATCAAACCATAATGATGCCTCCTTCTCACTACTTACTACCATCTCAAACACCTGGCAGTCTTCCCCGTTATATTCAGCCTCAAGGTTATGTTAACCAAATACCTATGCAATCCTTATCTCCAACAATCTCCCAAGCTCACCAACAATTTTCTGTTCAACATATTCCCTCCGCGGTTTCATACACCAATAGTGGAGGACAATTTCTAATGCAACACCCGAATTACATGGTTCACGGTCGTGGCAACCAACCTCGTAATCCACGCCCAAATCGTCAGTCCAATATAACCTCTAATGCGGATGAATCTCAGTAAGTTTGTATTCTCTGCCAACAACTATCTTTAGTGTGTAAAACTTCATTTAAAGTCCAGCTTATTATGCTACTTTTACTAAACTATGGCTGCTTTGTTTCATTGTCGATAAAGTTAAAATGAGTATTTCTATATTTAAATTTATTCGGTCACTTTGAAGAAAGATTTTCTCAAGTATGTTAAATGTCCAAATAGTCGGATAATAGACATAAATTACTTCTTCAAGTTTTTAAATAGTACAAACATGTACAGATAGACCTTTAATTTTCCCAAATAGCGATTCAAAACTTACCCAATTAACAATCAGATTATTTTCTTTGTTCACAAACTTAACTCAGTCTTCGAAAATTCCATAAGAGTAATAAATATGCATGTATATTTGAACGCCTATTTTTTTCTCTGCTGTATTTTATTTTTTTTAAAGTTCCTTAAATAACGTCTGGCTGCTTTCAGAATTCGTTCTCATCTACAGCGTTTATATTTATTTATAATACTTTTAAGTCCTACTTCGATATTATCATATTCTTTGACCGAATGAACTGAATTTGAAATTTGAAACTTGTCGTTTTTTTAAATGATTTTCGTCCACTGAAGCATTTTCATCTTAAAATTAAGAGTCACATTTAATCATATTCACTATCAAGTCGATCGTATTGTTTTCAGCTTGTTACTGCATTTTATCTGGGTATGAATTATTGTGCTTATTAGATTTGGACAGTTAAACCAATTAATAAATTTGCTACCTATAATTTTTTTAGTAGTCTTTCCATTTTTTCCGGTACATCTAATTTTTGCAGAATACATTGAGTTATGATTGATTACACTATGTATGTATGTGTATTGCTTCAGTTTTAGCGGATAGATTTGAGTTCTATTTTACAATCAAATTTTGTCATAAATATTTGTTTTGTTATCATTTATTTTTGTCCATGACATAAAAAATTATGTATGTTAAATTTCCTTAAAACGTAAAAGAGTTTTATTCAATGCATATACAACGATCTATGGATTCATTTTTTACCAGTATGGAATTCTGATTTGCATTTACTCAATCGAAAATATTCATTTTGTGCTTTTTTATTGTAAGTTTTGTAGTCTCCTTACAATTTGGACACTTGCGCCGGAAGTTTAATTGTATTATAATTGTCTATGTAGATTTTTCCAAACATTTGTAGTAGTTTTTGAATAAATACAAATAATTATTATCATGATTTCAATTATTTTTATAGTTCTTAGACAGACTATTATGTATAGGCCTGGTCACTATTAACTATTAATTTTGTGTACAGCCATTTTGAAAATAGGATAGCTTATTAATAAAAATAAATTGTGCGATTCGAATCGTTGAAGTGATGTAAAATCTTCATAACGTACGGTGTTAAAAGAAACCGCATTAAACTTTACTTCAATTTTATTTTACATAAAAATCGATTTCATTCCTTCAAAGTTGTTTTATTTAAAGAACTAGGTATGTATAAACATTGAAAAGCTCAAATTACTTTTATAATAGCTTAATCCGGCATTATTCTTGTGGTAACTAATAGCAAAATAAGGTTTATTGCGCAATTAATTTAGTAATTATAGAAAGAAGACAAAATAATTGAAGCTTGTTTTAAGATTCGTGTAGACTATATAAAGATAGAAGGTAGCGGGTATTTCTATCCGAATTCCGAGCAATGGTGCTCTTTCCGATTTTAAATCAGTAGAAAGGTAGGATTTGACAAGCAGTGTCGTTTAATTGTTTGTAACCTCCCTACCAATTTTGACAGAATCCGATCGATGTTCATATGACGCTTTAAATGTTCTAAATAAAACCCAATGAAGACCCCCTACCTTCTCTCCAAGTCATGAAATGCAATATGAACATGGACAAGACAAAAGAGATAATAATTTCAAAAGGCAAACCCGCCGGAGCTTGATGGTATTGAAAGAATTGATCGATTCACTTACTTAGGAGTGACTATGACGTACAAATTATCTCTCGAACCACATATTAAAACTTTAGTTTCTTTTTCTAATAAACTCCATTTCCTGCTTGTCCGAATGCAATTACTTGGTATGGACAAAGAAAGTACAGCTGCAATCTTCAACGCAAATTTACAATGGCTAAAATCACTTATGCAATCCCATTCATATGGACTCTACTTTCATCAAAAAGATAGACACTTACTCCAAGGAATAATCAATAAAGCTTATCGGCGAGGTATTATTGGAAAATGCGAGCAAATTGATGAAATCGCTAGAGAACGAATT
>JAYMFX010263996.1:0-18873 GCA_036784945.1 Monocelis spectator
TAACCAAGACCACCCTTTAAATTTTGCTGTACCTCATATTTCAGTTTCAGGACGCATTCTACTGCCACATATTAAATTAAACACTTTCTTAAACAGTTTTATTATCAATAACAGTATAAAACACAACAGTCGTTAAATTGCTTTCTCTCTACAGCTCTTTTTTTTATCTTTTAATATTATACTACTTGTGTACATGCTTTTACCGCCTTTTTTGTAAATTAATACGTTTCTTAATGATTTTAAATAAACATTTTTTTATTATTATTATCAATAAATTATATACATATATAATTCTTTGTTCTCTGGAAAGCATTCGACTAAATTAAATGATAGCTATAGCAAATTAAAATCGAACAGAGATTGGGGTAGAAATAAATATGAAGTCAAATTGCTGTCAAATTGAAGAGAAAATTTAGAATCTATCTTTTCTAAATACATTATGTACAAACAATTAAACTTGAAATAATTCGAAATAAAAATCGAAAGTATCACAATCAGAGCATGGACAACGAATGTATAATGAAAATATTATTATATAAACAATAATTACGTCGTCCACGAATCAGAAAATTATTTTTTATTCTGTTTATTAGCATTAGATTGTCCTTCTCTTGCGCCTTTATAAAATTCTTCTTTTAAGGAATCCAGAAATTTCGTAGGGTCATTTGAAATTTCCTTCTTTGCAGAATCAGCTTGAATACTGTCAACTAAAACAAAAAATATTGATTTGTATATAGGTACAAACATATTAAGGTATAGAATCCTTAATTAAAGATCTCAAAACTGAGAGCTCCATAGAGATCGGTCCGAAAAATAGTCCAATCTCTTATAGAGATCATTAGGTAATGTTGCTTTAAGTGTAGAAATTTATGCGTGAGCTTGAATTTTGGAAATATGAACTTTCAAAAGTAAAGTTTAATTTGTCAAAATCTTTAACGCTAAACATTTGGGTTAGATAAACGATTTATTAATAATTTACATTGCTTATAATCGATGTTCAGTTATTACTTCTGCCTTATTGTTCGTGTTGAAATTAAAATGCCTAAAGTAAAACTATATTATTATTCGAACTAAGTAGCGAAAATAAAAAATAAAATCCCAATTTCATACCAAGCTCCAAAGACATAGGAGAAGAGACAGATGATATGGATTCTTCATCTTAAAATAGCTCATTCTAATTCACATACAGATTTATCTTAATACAGTTATTATCCAGGTTTATAAAAAACAATTTATCTTTCAGTTGCTAGACACCCTTTGAATCGTCGTTTTCTTCGCAGATAAACTAACTTGAGACACTCATAGCAAGACGTGATTGTTTAAAAAGCCAGTGTTTCTGGAAAAGACATTGTCAAATTATTACTATGGCTATCAGACTCGGACATATAAAATCTTAATACCATAATAAATTTCAGTGACTTAAAGTTTCAAAACATATTAATTCAATGATAAGCAACTCTATAGAACCTTCCATATGTTTGACAATCATCGGAGTCCCACCTTCAGTGTTAATTTCCATAATTTTATGTTTCATTCTAAAACTCTTATAGCTCTTATAAGTCCAAGTAAATCTTGTAATTTCTTATTAATTTGTAAGTTGTTTATTTTTCTATTTTTGCCTTCTTATATGCTACCGTTAAATCTAAAATGCTATATGACTATACATCTAAGCTTCAGATGATATAAAGTTACTCACAATGATATTTTGTTTTTTGTGCTAAATATACAGTCCATCTGGCACTCCATCGTATTGGATGAGATTTAGAGAGCTAAAATTATAAAAAAAAGAGTTCACCTTTAATAAAAATGTCATTTTCTATGTCTTTATAATCCATAAAAATCTACGATTTATCGGTATTTGTCACAGAAACCATAAGTTCATGCCTATAGACTGCTTGTGTATCAATTTTAAGCATTTTTGGCCATAGATTTTGAATATGGAACAATTTGAAATTCAAATGTTTGAACTGTGCTTTGCGCAGACCATTGAAGAAGACCAAAGACATCACGCAATCCTGAGAATGTTGAAACTGTACATGTTTTCTATATTTAGTATATCATAATATTTTATAGTCAGTCTATAATATTTTAATACACTTAACATTTTTGGATAGCTACAACTTATTTTTTCCTTAAAATACAACATCTTTTGAAACCCCCTATATGTATATACATTACACAGTAACTTTTGCATATTTAATAGTTATGTGTTAATTTTGTGTAAACCCCATATAAGAAATCGTTATGTCTTATGAGACTTGATGCCACTACCCTTTGACTGAGAGGTTATATATAGGAGAACATATAACTATTAGTCTAATGAAGTTTTAATTCACAATTCTAACATTGGTTATTATTTGATTCATTATTACTCACTAGAAAATATGGAATGTTTTGTTATGTAGACTTTGTCTAACAAATTCATATGGTAATAAACAAATGCATTTTTTAAAGGAAGAGTAAAGATGTCTGGTTGTTGTTATTTGTTGATGGACAGCTTTCATTATCTTAATGTCTAAACTTGAAATTCACTGGGAAACTGAGTAAGCTCACACTAGGGGCCCGTTTCATAAAAATTATCAGACTGATAATTAGCAGTAATATTAAATCAGTATATTTTACCAAATTTCAACAGGAATTTTTTTTTATCCAAGTTCATTATGCCTTATTATTTATTATTTACTGACTACTATGATATTACCTACCCTTCTTGTAACATATTGCGTATGTCAATTTGAAAAATAAAGCCCATTACTACTACTACTACTTCAAACATTTTGAAATGTTGTTGATCTTTATATCTATCAGAGTAGTGTGTCTGACAATTATCAAGTTCAAAAACTTTGTGAAAAGCATTAAAATTTACTGATTTAATTTCACTGATAATTATCAGTTTGCTATTTTTTATGAAACAGGCCCCTGCATTGATATTAAATTAGCATTACAGCTTTTAAAATAAAATTGATTTGGCCTATAAAAAAATCTTTACTTTATTTCTGTATAATATGCTGATTTGAAAATTAAAAAAAACACCATTTAATAATAGTTTTAAAATTTTACAATATCTCAGGGAATAATTAAAGGATAGGGGATTTGGGCTTTAATGATCAATTACCCATCCAGTCACTAAATAATATACATATATACAGAGTAATTAAATAGAGAAAAATAGATTATAAAAATAATTGTCCTGAATGCAGTAGTGTTAAGCAAAACATTATGAGTAACAGAGTAATTTTTTGGATAGGGTCATCTATGGTAAAAGGAGCAGGGTAGTAGGTATTTACTTGGCAATTTTAACATTATTTTAGTGGCAAAATTTCCTAAAACTAAATTATTTCCAATTGTTTTTTCAATGAAACCAAATCATTTAATTTTCTAGAATAAATATTCTACATATTTGATGGAATTTATTCAGTGTATATTTAAAAACATTTAATTTATAAATATGCTTACTTTTTCAACAATTTCAGGTTTTTGTAGATATGATCTGAAATATTAAAATACCATATTAAAAAGGAAAAACACTTAGCATTTAAAGAATCTAAAAACATATTGTTTTTTTAAAATTTCTAATTGTGTTAATTATTTCTTTTCATTCAGTTCTTAAATCAAATTACTTAAATATGAATACATCATTATTATAGTTTACTTTGCAATATTTGGAATCCCTAAAAGTTTTTATTATATTTTATATGTTCAAATTGAAATAATCCATTCTAAACTAGAACTAAACTGGACATATTTTTGAGCAATTATGTATAATTTGTTAATATTATTTATTGTGTAATCTGGAAAGACTAAGATCTTATAATTGTATAATGTTTTACGAAATGAATATTATTGGAGCCTAGTAACATTATATTAATCTTTTCTTTATAGATTTCTAATATTTATAGAATATTTTTTTAAGTTTATGGAATCAGAATGCATGTCAACTATAAGTCCACTTTAAAAAATTGCATAAAAATCTATAAAATGAAGGATATAACTTATCACATGAAATAATATGATTGTGTCTTTTTTATATATTTACATGAATATGTATTTTTTTATATGATTAATATAGCGGTTTGTGCATGGAAAAAGAAAAAAATTGTAGTAAGTATAATGTAAGTATGTAAGTATAATTGACTTATAAGTATAATGTAATATTTAAATAACATTAAAATACTAAGGTAATATATATCTACTTTGACTATAAGGAACTCCTTAGCATCCTTAAATTAATATAATAATATATCTAATAAAAAAATAATTATAGTCATAATCTATACTAATTTTAATTGTTTAATATGTAAACACGTTGTCATGTTTGTTACCCACTTGTTTGACAATATGGTTAGATATCAAATTATGAGATTAACCTATTAATTCAGAGACATATTTTTCAATATGGTTTGATTTTTTAAAATTTGTTGTGTAATGTTATATTCATCTTATATATTTAAATATGTTATAAGTAGACACACTGCAAATAAAAATGACTATTTAATCACACAATTTCCCCATAACTTGTTACTTTGTTACAGACTAATAAATAGTGGCTAGATATCACTATAATTTGTTCATAACTTGTTGACGTGAGAGACATGTCTCTCACGTAACTTGTTGCTCATATCTAGCTGACTAGATAATTGATAAAATTGCAGCATATCTAGCCAAATTGAAAACTAGCCGGCTAGATAATTATATTAATCATGGCATATCTTGTCACTTTTGTACCTCTATAACTAGTCGTTTTTATTTGCAGTGCAGTCTAAAATTAAAAATATGTATTTTTATGTTCAGAGTTTTATAAAATAAAAAAATGGTTGGGTTGGTTAGATAAAAAATATTGAAATTTAACAATACATAACACTAATAAGTTAACTTACTGAAGAAATACTCGTAAGAAATTCCAAACCATTGATTAAACATTAACAGACAATACTCATTCGAATCTCATTTTTATAACATCTACTTGCAGAATATAAACTAAAAACAAAAACGGATTTGAATTTTAGAAAAAAACTTAAGTTTCAAGTTCGACTTACATTTTAGTCTTGATGATTAATGTATTTACTCGTTATGGGTATATGTCCAAGTTATACAAAACAAATGAATTTAAATCTAGCTTGAATCTAGAATACGGCCCACAGTTTCGGAAATACTAATGAACTATTTTCACAAGGAAAGACAACACCATTACCTTATGGACAACACTATCCCAAAATAGTTTTCTAACAATGTCTTAGTTGAGATCAGTGTTCAGAACAGTATTACAATTAGCTTTTAGACTTAAATGTGCATCAGTTGTACAGTGGTATTTATGAAAGCTGTTTATTTCTGTCTATAAAATCTGTTGGTGCAACATTTGGCCAACATAGGATTATTTTACTTTCCATTCTTCTCTATGCTGCTTAAATATATAAAAGTAATGTATATGATGAATTATTACTCGCTCTATTCAAGACTGGAATACGCTATCGATTGAATAAAGAATTATTTACAAAATAATTAACGCATAGATACATATAGCAGGTAGGTATTCAAATTCCACTATCTTTGAAAAATTGGTGGCTATCCTTTAAAGTAAGCAATGTGATATAATATATACAGCATCAATAATGAATTATTTTTTAGTGATGAATCGATTTAAGAATTTAGAACCATCGATATAAAGTTTTTGGAAGCATTGATGAGATGAAATGGAATATGATTATAGTTTTCATGAATATATCCATTAGATTGACAAATTATTAAAGCTACGCGCAATATATAGATATTTGAATACAACAGCAGAGGTAGGTATGTCTAAAAATAGGATATATATTTAATACTAAAGAATTTAACAAGATTATGTAATATAATAGTAAATCATATAAAATTTGGTAGCATATTGAGTAGGTTCTGTTGTTTCTTAAAATTTCAGGACAACTCCTACAAATGTAAAACAATTTGAGATGAAAGCAATCGGAATAGTTCATCCCATAGTTCATCTATGAACTATTTTCTAACTTATAAATGTTTATTAGGTATAATGATTGAATCGTCACAAAAAGTTTGAGATTTATAGAGATTAAAGGTATACCTTCTAAACAAGTATTACAGTAGTCAAATTACTTAATATTTGTCTATTGAGAGAATCCTCATTTAATTTTCAATCTATTGCATCATTCTATCTGAAGTCATAAAAAACGCTGCTTTTCTCTTATCGATTGATTGCCATTCAATTCAGAATCACAATCACTAAACTTTCCTAAATATACCTACTCTGGGTTTTTTCTGCATTTGGATAATTCGTCAGAGGTCAGCTGTTAATTAGAGTCATAATTTAATTTAATTTCATGAGAAGCAAAGTATGGCCCGATCGTCGGATCCCCACATAGGAAGACTTCCATTTAATATGTGGTTTTGATTTTCCGCTTTTTTAAATAAGGAGATTCCTCCATTTTGTTTTATATGCTTTGCTTATTGCCATTTGAAGATGCAATCTCCTCAATGAGAAGATTGCTGAGATTGCTATATGTAGGTTATGTAACATTAGTATTGCACGATAAAACATGAAACAGGTTTCGATAAAGCCACTGTATTTTGTGGTTTCCACATTAAAAGAAACAGTTGAACTAATTATTTACCCTTTTAATTGATGCAGGAAGACAAAACGCAGCTTTGTGAATATCTGAGTCATAGTATCGCAATTTGCAGGCCAACTCTTTGTCTAAAGGATAAGGTTCACGAAATTTTGTATTCTAAAATATTTCATAAGTACAGTAATAATATTATCAGAGAATTGTGTTACCTTTAATAATCTGGAATATCTCATGAAGATCTCTGTGAATATATTAAGATAGTGAATAACACTTTTCCAATCTCTATACAGCGCTATATACAATATTTCATTCCCAAGAGTACATAGCCGGGATTTGAACTCTCGACCCCTGGATTGGTGGTCAAGCGTTCTAACTACTCGCTCTCTACAAAAGAATGACAATTTGAAAGCCTTCTTATACTGCGACCAGCGCTAATTCAACTGGATGCTGAACAGACATAGAAATTACTATTAACTTTTAAGCAGAACTTATACTTATAGATATAAGTTACTGCCATTCTTTTTAGAGAGCGCTGGCCGAGTGGATAGAACTCTTGACTACCAATCCAGGGGAATGAAATACTGCATAGCGCTGTATAGAGATTGCAAAAGTGGATTACATTTTCTTAATGTATCTGTTAAGGGCAGTGGCACATTGTATAGACATCTCTGTGAACATCTCAATAATATTTCTATGAATATCTCTATAAACTATAAATTAAATATTCCACCTCGTCTTTTCCACACAAAAGAAATCCAATTTGACCTCCGGTGTAAGTGGGCATACAGCAAGTGGCATATTCAACCACAGGGAACATATCTTTGCAGAAAGACCTCATAGATTTGATAACTGGAAGATCCAGCCAAAAATTCTCGCCTGAAATCAATAAATCAATCTTTGAGTCAGACAGCAAGACCTTCGAATGCATATTTTATATTGAATATTGTAGAGTTGTATCAATAGGTATGAAAAAAGAAACTTTCATCAGATAGAGTTCTTTAAATATTTAATCATAATGATTCTTATATTTACACATTTTTTTAAATCAAAATTTGTTCAAATACAATCAAGAGCTCACCTTGCGAACACAGAATACCGCCAGGTTTTAAAGCCTTCTTCAAAAGATCGTAATAATTTTGTTGAAATAAAGCTTCTGCCGGACCTAAAAATATAATTGACTCCCTAAATGAGACGAACTTATATAGAAAACATTTTCATAAGCAGTAATCTGTTTTGTTATACCTAGCTATTTGTTTTTAAGTTATTTTAAATACTTCTGAGTATGGTTAATCTTATTCGAGAGTTGATCCGAAGTTTTAATTCAATGTGAAATATTCTATCATTTGAATTCAATTATTGAAATCGATTTTTACTTCTACATCCTTAATCTTCTTCCTTTTTTATAAACTTACACAATATAATTCCTTCATGACTTCCGATTACTGTATAAGATTGAATCAATAAGGATTCCATAAAATAGAATATCCATGGATATCGAGGATTGAATCAATAAGGATTTTATAAAATAGAATATCTATGGATATCAGGGATTGATATATCCGAGTATAAGAACATTCGAGGGCATAATAGTGTAAGTCTGGAAATATTCTTACCAACTGGATCAGAGGAATCAGTTATTATGATATCAAATTGAGAAATATTTTGGGATAGATACTCAAAACCATCAGCCACCTTGATTTCCAACTTTTTGGATTCAAAGCCTACAGCCATGTGAGGCAAATACTTTCTACTAACTTCAATAACACCCTAAATAGATAAATAAATCAACAGATATATAGATACATGAGTATTGAAAAGATGCATTGAAGTCTGATTTAATTGAGTGAAGGCACAAATCAGAATTCTGTGATTAGATACTTTTATTGTGGCTGATGCACACATCTTTTCAGATATGGGTAAACCAGAATAAGATAGACTACTATGAAAATCACAGTTTGAATCCACAATGGTGCTAAAAATTCGACTCCTTCTAAGTCTTTGCACCTACTAAAGGTTGATGCAGTACATATATAATCAATAAATTCTATATAATGCCAAAGAATACTATAAATTGAGAACTTTTGTGCATGCTAATTGGAAACAAGCAAGTGTAACAATACTCACATCATCTATTTCACACAGAACTATTCTCTTTACTGCTGGGTGCTTGTCAACCTCTCTGACAACACCTCCATCACCACCACCAACTACCAAAACCTCAACAGGATTGGGATGACTGTATAATGGAAGATTTGCAATCATTTCTTGATAAACAAACTCATCCCTTTCAGTAGACTGTATTACTCCATCCAAAACCATTACTCGACCATATTTTTCACTAAATAAGTTCCAGCAAATTTTCAATTAACAAATTTTAGAGTCAAAAAAAGTTTAAAATAAAGACAAACTTGCTTTTTAAAAACTAAAATATCCTGAAAGTTGGACTTTTCATGATATAATATGCTTTCAATTTTCAAACCTAGTGACTGGCCTGGAAATTCATTTGAAATTTCATTGAACCAACCATTTTGAATTATATCTACCTAAAAGTTTAAAGCAGTAATTGAAACAGAAATCAGATATGAGAAAAGAATTGTTTTGCAAGTATCTTCATTTTAATTGTTTTTATTGAAGTCAGCAGATATCTCACACATAAATATAATTAAGACATAAGCAGGTGCCACAACAGGTCAAACAGGAATTACTGAAAAATTTATATAAATATATGAGGAAAATACATTTTTTTATGTTCTAAAGAAAAGAATGCATATAAAGGGATTTAAATTTTGAATCTATTAAATCAAGAGTTTTTCCATAATGCAGTGAAAATTTGAGAAATAGAACATAGAATTTTGATCAGAAAGTTTCAAATAAAAGTATATGACATTATATAGATATATATTTCCATATATTTTTGCTTATCTAAAAATGATAAAAAAGCACTAAAACAGAAATTCCTGAAATTAACCTAATCTAGTATAACATTATTAAAGTCAATTTGTTTTTACAAAATTAAACTTAACAGTTAATTTTGACAAATTCAAAAGATTATACAGGTTTTATAGTTTATTTAAAAGAATATTGAGACCTCAGAAAATCTTTCAAAATAGCTGCATAGGAGGAAAGATAATGAAGACCTTATTTTTAGTCTAATTTACTATATACCTCATGTTTATTTATTCTGCTGAAATTAAGCTTTAAAATTATTACATTAAAATAATGATGCAAGAACAATGGGATATAGAAGGTTAAATGACAATATGATTCTATGCAAGTTTCGGCATTTATAAATGATTTAAATTTATTTATAATAAATTATGAATAAATGAAGTATACATGAAATGATTGCATATTAAAATATCATTTTAAAAATGCACAAACCTTTGTAATTAAAATTTTATGAATATGAAAACATTATTAATAAAAAACATAGAAAATCACCATATTTTGTCAAGCCGGCTTACAAACGAACAGTTTTTATGTATATTTTAGAAATGATTTAAGTTAAACATTTAATTCCGCAATAATTCAAAAATATCTTCTGATTTAATTACTTCTATAAAACAATGTAAGGACTTACAAAGTTCATTGCAGACAAAATACAGAATAGACACGATATTAAACTTAAGTGATGGATTCCTTAACTTTGTTTTCAAAATTTGTGTATTTAAAGACGATACGGAGTGCTTTATTATCTATAAAACGAAGCAAAAATTCTCATGCATGAAATAGAAAAATTGCTTCATTGGCCATTACTCAGTCTTTTAATATCAACGATATCACCCTCATTCAATTAAAAAAGCATACGCCTTATCGGGTATGAATCAAAGGAGTAAATGCTTTGGATTCTGCAATTTTTTTATTGTGTAAAATATGGAGATACTATATTTACTTTTATTTTATTCAAACACCCTCTTGTTGCGTGCCGACACGAGCAATATGTTGATGAAATTAATTATAACACTTAATAAGTATATAAAACTAAAAGTACCATGACTATATGCAATTTCCATAAATACTTATTAGGTTTTCAGAGTAATTTAGTCCAGTGTGCGAATCATATAAACACTTTGACTGTTTAAAATAAACTGGGCAAATTATATGAACTTAATTAGTACAAAGAATTGACTTTGCTATAGTGCTTGGATTGGCAGCTTAAAATGCGAGGACTCGTGAATATTCACGCACCCTCATGCTAATACAAGTACATAATATTATGCAATTATATTTTAATCAAATGTTAAACATGATAAATTTACATAGAGAAAGTCACAAATGCCATTGTTTCACACAAAGAGATATTGAAGACACACAAAACGAGACTTTGTAATTATCGGCACCTTTGAAATAAAAAACGAACCGTTAATAATTGTAAATAAACTTTGAAATAAAAAATGTTTTTACTGTTATCCTATCTACATATATCCATCTAGAATACATAAAATTAAGAACTTATATCCAGTATGTAATACATTTATGCAAATTAATAGAGCTAAAACTATAATAATCTCTTATCGATTCTAAATTTATACAGAAGCTAATAATTAATGAACGTAAAAAGATGTATATCATTAAATAAATATGTAAAACAGAACTTACATTTTCATGTCATTCTTTTTCTGTAACAATGCAAAAAATGAAAGAATTATAAAAATACAAATATGGAAATATGAACATCATAGACAAATTAAATGGGTTTTATAATTCTGTAAATCATTGAAAACTCATAAGAGTAGGATAAAATTCATTAAAATCAAAATCTAATGTAAATGACATACCACCGCTGGCTTCTAATTTGAGAATATGTTCATGCAATTCTTGCAATCTTTTAGAAGGAGCCTTATTTGTCCAAACAGATACAAGTAAAACAGGTTTGGAATTAAAATGGCAGGCAACAGTCATGAGGTCACTCTCTATTGATAGTCTGTACTGATACTTCCGACCACCAACTTCCTCTTCTTCAAAATGATAGATATTGTAATGGTCAGCATCATAGTAATGCAATTTCTCTGAAAATATTTCTTCTAATGTGTCTGGTTTAGGTTCTGGAATTCCAGCATCTTCACTCATAGTTAGGAAATCTAAAATTTTAATCACATGCACAGGTTAGAAAGAATAATAAATTTATGGCTAATTGTGTTGATTACACTTTGAAACAGAAAAAATTGTATAATTATTATAATACTAATAATTTACCAAACATAATTAAAACCATAAACTTTAATAGAGGAGGGAATTTATTCTCCAAAGGGTTTGACAATTTGTTCAACTTATTCCAAATTATAATTTCTTACTTATGAGTTTGCACAATTTGGATCTCAGTCAAAAATAATTTATAAATAAGGTACCAAGGGACTGAAAAGAAACCTAAAAGGAGACAAGTAAACTCTAAAATAATGAACAAGTTGTTGGTGGTTTATTTGATTGACCAGTTCATAGATAGTCCATTCATTGTATTTTGTAGCCTAATTTTTAAAATATTTCAAAATACAAGATGAGATGACAAGATGTGTCAAAAAAATCATTGGTTATTCATCCATGTTAGAAATTATTCAAAAAAGTTGGCATTTTTTGAGAAATCCTCTTTGCTTTCCCAAAAAACTGTAATTATGTTGTCATTATTTGGTATTCCTTCCTACCTGCTAGAAGTTAAAATTCTTTTAGTACCTATGCATCACCATTAGTTCACTTTATGATGAATAGTTCATTGGATAAAAACTATAAAACAATTAAATTTATATCTGAAATCTAGGCACTTAAAGTTCTATATGCATATCAAACAGTCACAAAACAGAAAGCTACAGAAAACATCTAACCTATTAATCTGTCAAATCATCATTTCATGATCTATATTTAATTATGGTTTGAACTGTTTGTAATTTGTAATATCAATTAATCGATATGACAAAGGATAGTTTTACAATAATTATTTCTGTACTTGAGCTTTAAAGATTCACTTTTCTTTAGACAGGTTGGTACCCCTCAGCCTCAATTAGAGAGATTCCACTGTAAATTGTTATTTTTATCTATTGGTTAAATGGTAATTCGGTTAAATATAAAGATTGGAAATGTTTTAATTTTGGATCTTACTCCTTGCCTCAATACAATGAAATCCTATTTATAGAAATTGAAAAGTTTTGACAAAAAATATTAGTTTTTTATTAAAACAACACTGCAAATAAAAATGTCAAATTGCTGTAACTTGACTGACCCACTTGTCAATATGGTTAGATGTCAAGTTATGAGATCAACCAATAAGATTTGAGTATTTCCGTCTATAATTTGACAGAACCCATTTGTCAATATGAGTTGACATTTCTAATTTGCAGTGAAGCCTTGTCATGTTGCATATTTTACTAGAATTTTAGAGCTCTGCTCCCTAATCATGTATTTAATAATCCTTATTTATTTATGAAGCAAACACTACATATCAAAAACATCAACCCATATTGACAGTAAAGTTATGGTAATTTAATTGCAGTGAAAGAAACAAAGAATTTTTTATATATCAAGTTTATAAAAATTGCGAAAATGTTAATTTGCCTAATAAAATTAAAATTATTATTTTCAAAATTTTAAAATATTGAAAGCTCATAATTGTATAAAAAAAAATAAAAATAACTAAAATCGGTGCCTAAAATCAAACTTTCTACTTTTGAAAGTGGAACGCTATGACTTTTTTCCCTCATAAAAGTACGATAAAAGTATTGTAAATTAAAACAAAGAAAAAAACTACAGCTGATCAGTAAAGTTCTTAATGTTAATATTAGTATCAGTATATTTAAGGTATAATCTAGGAAAAAATTGTTTTACTATTTTTCAGAACTATTTTTGTCGAAAATTATGACCTAAAAAATTGTAATTCTCTAACATGCTGGTAAAATTTGGAGAAAGTACTGAGTTATGGACACCGAACTCTGGGCATACAACCGACTTATTGTATAGTATACTTATTTTTATTTGATTTATGATGAAACTACTATTTCATATATAAATTAAAATAAACCTATCGCAACATAAATGTCATTTTGAGCAGTAAATTTGTCTGCAGAAATCTGTACTTTTAATTGTGATCCATTGAGATCTCATCAGGAATATTCGATCATCGCATCATTTACGTAGAACATGTTATTATTTATAACTGTAACATGTTTAATTTAGATTTAAGAGAGACAGGCCACTTATAATCTTTTGGAAAAAGACTTTTTAATAAGAATAAATAATAATGATAAAACATTGTATGAGAATCATTATGCAATTTTAGTGATGAGATCAATAAAAATCTAAACTATAGATATACATCAAACAGAGTTTTCATTAAAATAAAATGAAGTTGTAAAATACAATGCAATATTATTGTACTATATATTTGAACATTAGTTGTCATTTTAAATGAAACAATTGAAGTCATTAATAAAATAAATATAAACAATTAGTTCAAAACATTACGTACCAATCATATCAATCATAATATATGCATCAGTTTTATATCAGCCTACATTGTGATGAGGTAAAGTGTTTGAAATCTAATATTGAGTAAATGCAAATCTTCTCATATCGTAGAAATTACCTAAAGATAACAAAAACTTATGCCCCAAAAATTCTTTCACAACTATTCAGTTGAAGGGTTGACAATAATTTTAAATATATGAATTCAACCATTGATACATATACCATACCGATTGGAGCATAAATGTAATTTAAATAACAATAAAAGCTTATTCAGGGAAAATGTTACATAGAAAAAATATTTCAAGGATAAAATGGATGGTGACTCCAAGAAAAAAAAATATTATTAGAGCTTTCACCTAAAAACTGCGTCTTCAGTAAATTTATTATCATAACTTTTATCATTATCAGGAGTTTGTTTATCAATTGAAAATTACGAATACCTATAGTCAAAAAAATACAACTCGAAAGAATATGTACAACAATAGTAAAAGAATGTATTAATAAATCTTATCTAAATATCAATGTAATTTATATAAGAGAGAAAAACTCCATACTCAAATAATTAAATTCAAAATATAATCTAACGAATCTTTGAAGTAAAACAAATCTGGATTACAGCATTTTCTTTAATCCAATGTGTAAATAATAATTAATAATAATATTTATATAAGGCGCTTAGAATGGCTGTAAATCTATTGTTTTATTTCTATATATATGAATATCTATAGTTTCCTGTAATTACTTTGAATAATTTCTATAGCTCAGTAATTTGATACTTTGATATCTAAATTGATATTAATAACAAGCAGGTATTGTAGTTAATATTAAGCTGACAGATAAATAATTATGATGAATTTACTCTCCTCGTTAATAATCACTGGATCAAAATGTCTAAAAGATATTATAAATAAAAGAAAATTCAGATTTGATCCAATAATTTTTCAATGCTGTTAACAAATAAATATTTAATCAACAAATGATTATGACAATATCTCAACTCAGAATAAAAAAAATAAAATACCGTCAAATAACATAATTTCATTTGAATCTTGATTGTGACAGTATATTTCAAGGATTGAGAAATATACACTTTCAATAGAGATTAAGGGATATTTAAATCTGACACAATCTGACATTTCATTATTCTAAATCTGAAACACTACACAGACAAGGAAAAATTCCTCTATATTTGATTATTGCACACAAAATAATAATGAATATCTATTGATAGATAACTATTTGAAAAAACAGCGATAGTTTTCTATATACTATACATATAGAATAAGTTTGATATCTTGATAAAGGATTGAATTCTGTTAAACAATAAATACCTCTTACTAAATAGATATAAAGAAAGAAAATCTTAAAGAATATAATGTAAACATCATCACATTACAGAATAAAATCTATGAAAGAAGAGAAAGAAGAAAAATGTCAACTGTCAACTATCAAGTAGATATTTCAGCAAGATCACCCAGAGTAAAATACTGTCAAACTTATACTTTATATCAGAATTACAACTGATTATGACAGTATTCCAGCAAGATCACAATGAATAGTATCTTTAATAATGATTTTATAAGATGTCACTTCATAACTTCTGGGTACTATTCTTTTTGTAAACATGAATTTCTTCATCACTACACTGAGGAGATAATCCATGCAAATATTCTATGAAGATAATTTCCAATAGGTAATTAATTAATAAACGTTTAGCCTCATAAATATACAATCACAGTAAATAATAGAATCATAGAAATACAAGTGAGCATTTTGTGTACCTTATAGACAATAATTTCTCTCAGAGATGTAAAACACATCAGAGAAATAAAAATACATTTCGAGAACAAAAAAGTAATAATTAACAGTAGACCAATATTTTAAGTGAAAAAGTAGATGATGAAGAATTAAAGAAAAGTGGAAGATAAGAAGTCATTCATAATAATTAAATTCACTAAACTTCGCAGTAGAATTCTACATAATTGTATAGTTACAGAATAATCGATAATAATAAAATGTAATAAATAAATACTTTGTACAAAACTTTGTCACATCTTCATAAAGTTTGAGAATATGGATATTACAATTTGACGAGCTATGTCATTAATTAAATACTTCATTTTTACATCGAATCAAACTATCGACCAACCGAATCAATTGCTTACATCACAGTTATTGAGGGAGTGTGCGCCGGCATATTTAGGCTGCTGCTTCTCATTGATAAATGCCGCCACAGAATGCTTTCCAATTGCTGCCGGATGATGCGAAGAGGAAGAAGACGACTGGCCCGTTAGGGAGGCTTGAGATGAGGAGAAGAGGCGAGAAGCGGTGACTCGGTATTGAGAGGAAGCGGTAGCACCATTACTGGAGTGCGCATTGTCACTTGCAAGTGTGTTGAAGGAAGTGATATCAACTGCTTCATCCTGCAATTCCTCACAAGGATCACTCTCCCATTCATCGTCTTCATTGATTGGATGCTCCACTTGCTCTTCCACCTGATCGATAACATCAGATGGCGGAGGAGGGAATGGTTCAATGTCTTCACTACCTTCACTAGCTGTCGAAGCAAGATCACTATTTGAGTCCTCATCTTCGTCTGAACAATCTTCTTCTTCTTCTTCTTCGAGATCTTCGTCTTCTTCTTCTTCTTCATCATCATCATCAATAGCTTTAATGTCGTCTTCATTGCTGCTGGATATGGATCCGAGGTCGTCCTGCTCAACATCTTCATCATTGGAAGAGTGCGATAAGATGTACTCGTCAGCTTCAACTTCCGAGTGATGGGGACTAGTGGTGTGCTCCGATGAATCGCAATACAAATTCCTTTCGACAGATTCTTCCAAAGTTCTTGAGCCAATGATCAAATCATCCGCCTGCGGCCTAATAATTTCATAGTCCTCGACCGGCGCGATGCCAACCTCTTCGATCACGTGCTTATTCTGCTCCTGGTGGGCTCGCAACAAAGAGGACTGTCGTTTAGTTTTCTGAGAATTTCTGCACGAATTGTCGAAGTAAGTTTCATAAACGTCACCATGAGCGGCAGTTTCTTCGCGGATCGATTTCGCTTCATCGACATGATTTTCTATGGTATTCGAATTGGAATTGGAGTCCGGCCATTTAACGGTGTCAACGCTGGCCGACGATGTAACAGATACATCGCCGACATTTCTTTCCTCAAGAAATTCTTTAGACGTATCTGACGGTGTAACTCCTTTATTACCATTCTCGGAATTTTGTGAGGAAGAAGTGGACGATGGTGAATAGCGTCTTCGCAAATAGTCGGGTGGAGGAGGAACCGGAGATCGACCGAATTGATTGGTTGGATTCTGAATCATATCAAATAATAATTACACGTAAGGTAGATAGATAGAGAGGAACTCAGAAATAAAGACTTAATTACCAGAACTTACTTCCAATTTGCTAGAGAAGTTCGCATTAGAATAAGTCAAATCTAATTTCACTGGATTGGTATCCAAGCCGGACTTGGGTTTTGGAGCTAGAGGAGGCGGTATTTGGGAAGTGATTGTAGCTTGATCTGAAAAATCTTTGCACTCGTTGCTTTTCTTATTATTCTAAAAGCAAAGCAGTAGGTGAATCTCTCAGTTTATCCATAGATATTCTACTCGTATATAGAATTCTAATCTAAATGCGTTCACATGAATATATTACCTGATTTACTGGAGTGTTATCACCGGAAGTTGGTTTCCTGTCATGAAATTTTGATGCCAAATCAGCGACAGTAGAAAATGCGACAACATTTCTCTCCTGCGTGTTGAATATCTGGGTTGATAAGCTTGCGGTGCCGTGTGGACCATACGCAGGCTCTGATGAGACCAATATGATGGATCCCACTGGTGGAGGAATCGGTGGGGGAGATGGGATACTTCTCTCACCTGAAACATTCACACGAAGTTGGATGTTTGTGGATAATTGTGTAGAGAGATATGCTGATAATAAACCTGGTTTACATTTATTTGAAAGTATTTTGGCACAATCTTCGCTCCATACATCATTCTGCCGTTGTTTCGCTAAATGTCTCGACTTGGAAGTTTTCTGTCTTCCATCGGAGTTGTTGCTTCTTCGTTGTCCAGGTTCTGTGTGAGTTGAAGTCGAGTCTGTGGTGGTGTGACTGTGTCTGCTGGAGCTGGACTGCACACTCCCTCCTGCCTCCTGCTGCTGCCTCTGCCGGAATTTCTTCTTGCCTCGCGAGCTGTTGTCTGTATCTTCTGTGGTAGTCGTGGTGTGCTCCAGAGATGCGGAATCTCTGCCCTTTTTAATAGTCGAGGATCTCCTTCTCTCTTGAGTAACCGGCGTAGTTACTGCAGTAGCAGTTGGCGTGTCCGTTGACCTTTTAGTCTTTTTATCTCGCGGAGGTGGAGACGGTTTGAATAATGGCTTACCTATAATCTTCGAAGGAGGTTCTGATTGGTGGTGCAATGCCTTATTGTCGCGCTGCATAGCGGATTGATGAGCTATAAATGAATTGGATGACAGGTTAATGTAGTGGTGGTTGATAGTTCATCATAGTCTGAAATGAAAATTGTATCGCTTACTGTTAGCGACTGTTTGATTTGAGGTAGTTGAGTTATTTCTAAAATGTAATTAATGCATTAGTTAGAATGATGTAGAAAGAGTAGAAATGTTTTATTGAAATAAAAAATGACCCAAACGTTATTAAATAAATATAGAAACGTGCCTCTGCCTTTCATAATGATATCAACATTATTCTAAAGAATTATTAGCTTAAAGCAGATCTCTATGTCTGATTTAACATCCAGTTGAATTAGCACGCAGTATAAGAAGGCTTTCAAATTGTCATTCTTTTGTAGAGAGCGCTGGCCGAATG
>JAYMFX010264107.1:0-10407 GCA_036784945.1 Monocelis spectator
AATCACACAACTGGATTTACTATAAAGTAATGATTTTCTACTTACCGAGTAATTTCATTATTTTTAAATGTTCATAAATTCGTTCTGCTTCTAAAATAAAAAGTATTCACTTTCATTTAAAAGAATATACTATGCAAAGCATCGCAATAATTCGAATTACATCTTCATATTAATTATGAATTCTAAGTAAATTTTGAGTATATAATTATTATATATATATGTCAATTGTTTTGATAACATCATTCTAGAAGATTGTTAACAAGAATTAAACACAAATACTACATTAAGTATGAAGAAGAAAAAATCATATAAGACATACCATTTAAATGTGCAGCAATTGCCTCCCTTAAATAGGGAGACAATGCTTTTTCTTTTCTCTGCTCTCTCTCTTCCTCTCTCTTCCTCTCTTCTTCTCTCTTTCTCTCTTTCTCTCTTTTCACTTTAAAGAAATATTTAATTTTATAATTATTTAGGTGAAATGTATAATTAGTTAAAAATTAATTAGATGTATCATAGTTTTCATCATGATTAAGTAATAATACTTTTAGATTAATGAGGATCTACTTACTTATTTTTTGATTCATACTAATTAAGTAATCATCGGCAATTTTCACTATAATTAGTGCTTCGTATTCATCTTCACTTCTAAAAAATATAAAAACAGTAAATTATTAACATATAGAATTGAATTTATCATTATACAATTGAAAATATAATAGATTAAAATTTATAATTAAGATAAAACTTACATTTCGTTATCAAATATGAAATTCATGGTGAAAAAATTTTTATGAAGAGAAATTATCTTTGAGTTTAGTTATGTATCTTGCGTTTTACGATAATAACCAATAGGAATAGTCTCATTTGCACATTGGTTTTTACCATCTCATGCTTATATTGAATCTAATATTACACAGTCCGCTCATGAAACGAGCAGTATTGTTGACACAGGTGTTGATGCGGGCTTATATTACAACAAAGACCTATGTAAATATCCAAACATATGACAAATTAGTGGTAATTTATCATGTTGATATAATTTAGAGGGTGGGAATGCTATCTCTATATAGGTTCCACTAGGAGGTTGTGAAAATATTATTCTTGCCTCGAATGCATCAAAGGTTTTTATGTGAGAGTATGTTACAGTCCTAGATATGGCAAATTAGCAGTAATTCATTATGTTGTCATAATTTAGGTTGTATTTGCACTACGGTATGGTATGGCTTTTACAAAGACCGGTATCAAAATAATACTGTGTCAACTAAATACAAAAGCAATTTATCATTTATGTTGAGTTGAACTTTTATATTAATCATTAATCTAGAGATAAAAATTCAATTTATTAAAAATTATTCTTAAATCTTTACATTAATATGTCTTATAATAGATTCTATGATGTTCAACAACTTGTAAATAAATTTCATGTTCTCTTCTTTAGATTGTATTTATAATCAAATTCATTAGAGATATATATAGAAGATATAGATAAGATATTCTAGTCTGCTGAGATTCTACTTACTTATTTTTTGTTCCATATTAATTAAATGGCTATTAGCCATTTTTATGATGGCTAATGCCTCATATTCATTTTCGCTTCTAAAATATAAAAACAGTAAATTATTAACATATAGAATTGAATTTATCATTATACAGTTGAAAATATAATAGAATAGAATTTATAATTAAGATAAAACTTACATTTTGTTGTCGAATGTGAAATTCATGATGAAAAATTTTTTATGAAGAGAAATTATCTTTGAGTTTAGTTATGTATCTTGTGTTTTATGATAATAACCAATAGGAATAGTCTCATTTGCACATTGGTTTTTCATATGACCATCTCATGCTTACATTGAATCTAATATTACACAGACCGCTCATGAATCGAGCAGTATTGTTGACACAGGTGTTGTTGCGGGCTTATATTACAATAAAGACCTATACGAATATCCAAACATATGACAAATTAGTGGTAATTTATCATGTTGAAGTCTACACTTTTAAACTTACCAGATCATTTCTTTCTATGTATTTAGCTCATACTTAGAAATATTCAGGTGATCAAGTGATAAACTGAGACTCAAACTATCAAATTACACTTTTATATCTCAAAAATAACTATCATCTCATTGATTCTAACAATCTCAACCTCTCATTCGTCAGATGTGAGAAAATATTATCAATCGTGTTTGTGGGTGGGGGCATAATACATATAATAAAGGGGACAGAGGTGACCAAAATATAATATGATATGATATATGCCTACTATGGTATACGCTAATGGGTTACTCCACAGTGAAGTTAGAATATTAACAATATATACCATTGTCACAATGAATATTAATCCAAATTGAGAGTCAATACTCCTGTTTAAAATAGTATTGACTGTTGACCGTTTTGTGATGAATTACTTGCGCAATCGCAACCTAAACTTTATCATAATAATTCGAATATATATTTTGTTTTTTAACCTGCTTTTTGTAGACTTTGTTTTGCAAAGTTTATCACTCACAAATGAAGATTCACGTAAAATCGTAATTCATTACATATTGTATCATTTCTTTTTAGATTCCCGTGAGAAAAATATGCATTTGACTCGGATAATGATGATATTATAGACAAAAAGTGAGTATAAGAATTATAATCATCAAAATGCTATAGTAGTAAGGGAAGTATAGGTAAGGGAAGTATAAGTAAGGGAAGTATAGGTAAGGGAAGTATAGGTAAGGGAAGTATAAGTAAGGGAAGTATAGTACTCTGGGCCACCCTCAAAAAGTAGTAGCGTTCTGGGCCACACAAATGAATTTTTTCTAAACGTTTGGAAAGTCCACTATTTTATTGATTTTATTGATTGAAGGTTACTGAACCAACTGAAGGTTACCATTTTTTTATTGCATTAAAGAAAATTGTAAATCGAAGAGTAAGAATATCTTATCTATGAATTTTAAAGAATTTTGGGCCAAGCATTATCGTTGCACAGGAGAAAATAAGCGAGAATATAAGGCAGGTAACAACTATATTTGTTTTACTAACTTTAATTTTATTATAGAAAGTAATTTTGTTTTCAATGTAATCTTTCAGCTCATTATATTATAATATTTTAATTTCAATATATTTTATTTTTAGAAATAATGAAACGAATCTCTAGCTGTATGCTGCGAAATAAAACAATATTTATGATAATCCTGGCTCCAATCTCCATGTTCGTTTGAAGCAATTCTTTCGTAATCATTATCGTACTATAATTAAATTTTATTTTTATCTTCTAGAAAGACATCGTATCGTATATCCTGGTGGAAGGATTGCCTTATAAATCATATATTATCGTAAGTTTAAATTATAGTTATTGAATGTTTGTATGATTGTCGAAATAATTGAGTATTGGTTTAATATAATAGAATCTATGTGTAATTAACTATCATGATTTGAAATTGACTACTTTAATAGATAAGCTTTATTATAAAGAATTTAACTAAACGAATAAATTAATTGTTCAATAATATTTATAATATTGTTGTATAATAATATTATATTTCATAATATAATAAACTTTTCTCACTATTTTAGAAAATGAACAAAATTGTATCTATCATCATTGGGAGCCCCTCGGTGGCAGAGTCTTGTTGTCCAGATTCAATAGTGAAGCAGGGTCTTAGGTTAATATGAACTTGCATTCAATTGTATGGTGATAATAATTTACCAATAAATTATAACTGTTATTTATAATAAAATGATTTAATTTGGAAAACTATTCTTCTTAGTAATTTAAACTATAAAATCAGTAAACTAATAATAATGGAATGTCTCCCTTTAGAATATCTCTTTGGAATATCTCACTATAAAATATCTGATAATGTAATATCTCTCTATAGAATATCAATTTAAAAAAACACTGTTTTAGCCGAAATACTATATATTGTCAAAAGACGCCGAAAAAAAAAGCGCCAGTTGACGCTTTTAAAATTTCATTAAGTCTCTGTAAAATAAATCGTGTCATATAAAATAAAATACTTGTATTATTAAAACTCGTTATTTACATTATATGTATCAAGTAAATCTAAATATTGGTTAATAATGTTAGTTTGGGTAGCCACTTCCTTGTTTACTTGAGGAAATAACACTCGCGGTTTCATTTCTCGCTTCTGATTACAATGAGTCGCTGAGTGTTTAATGCTTGCTTTTTCACCGGAGTCGTTACTCCTATAGTCGACCAGTCCAATGGAATCGGGGAAAGAGAGGGCAATGATTGACTTTTCTTTACGACTTGTACCCTTGGATCAGGTTTCACAGGACTCACTCCCATATTCCAACAGTCTATAGGTGAGCTTTGGCTCATTGACTCACTCTCCTCCTCTACCAGGTCGATAAAGATGGGTGAATGGACTTTCTCCATAACTACATTCATATTTGTTAGCAAACGCTCTAAAATAACATAATTTTCAGACGTGAGAATTGACCTTCAATTCATCTGTTCTAAGTTATTGTGATGAATAAAGTATGCTTACCTTTTATCAACTATTTGGTGTTGAGAGTTTGTTTCATCTTCAGATTCGTCTAAATCGACTGATTGAAAAGTTGCCCACTCAACGGATTTCATTCTATAGGTGTTGACTTTAACTGAATAACTATTTTCTGCCAAAATTCACTCATTTAACTAACATTTATGCCTTCCCGCAACGTTGCACATTTCATACTCGACTCTTATTGGTTAAGAAATACTGTCAAAACATCAACTTCATTTTATTGGAAGTTATTATTTGCTATGACATCAGTTTCTAAAAATAGTTTATGACTCACGTTTCTAACTATAGTTTACCTTTCACACCCTCTGCTCATCCCAAGGGGGTTCTTAAGGCCATGGCTGCGCCCACTTGTGCAATAAAAGACATTTTTATAAAAAAAATTACACGTTTTATAAAAAAATACGTTTTCAAAAAAAAATCGATAAAAAAATCAATCAAAAAAAATTTCGTTTAAAAAAAAAATCAAGCAATTGGGAAATTTTTTTTTCAATATCAATAAAATCAATCAAACAGTGGACTTTCCAAACGTTTAAAAAAAAATTCTTTGTGTGGCCCAGTCTTGTGTACTTGTCTTCCCTTACTACTTGCTATCTTTGAGCATACTGTTTAGTATAAATGAATTTCTCGTTATAATCTAGCAATTCAAAATTCTATAGTAATTGTAGAATTTACTTGATTATTTACCCGTCTCTCTATATTTGTTCTCTTTTAGAAATGAAGAATTGGAAATTACCTGACCCTAACTCGAATATCTTATACTGATATTCATATATTTCCTAATTTTGTTTTACTAACACTATAAAGAATATAAATAATACAACTGAATTATTATTATTATAACAAATAAATATTTTTGCATACTGAGTGGTCAAGCATTCTATAAAATTCAATAAGAATTTGCATATTTTTCTAAGCTAGATGTGTGATCAAATACATAGTTTATTTAAATAATTTAGTTATTAAAATGAAGCCGTAAAAGTTTTTAGTTATAAGGAAAAAGAAGACCTTTTATAAAGAAGATATTTTATTATTATCTCTGTCAAATATTGAAGTCCATGCAAATAAAATTTGCTTTTATAACTCAAAATCGTATTTATTTCTTATTTAAAATACATTGAATGAATAGTAAGGTAGGTAAAAATACAAATAGTTTAAATTGATTGTAACTGTTGAGCATCAATCCATGTTGGTTCTATTATATATAACCTTTCGATTTAACGGAATGCTTGTTTCTGTTTGATTAGGTAAAGTGCGTTCTCGTATTACTGTTTCAATACGGTTTATTAGTATTAGATACTTTTAATAAGCGTATATTTTTTCTGTACTAAACTTTTGTTAATGCGCGTCACACTATTTGAACTCGATTGATGACCAATTGTTATTGCATCAGCCGACTTAATGAGATCAAATTCATTTAAAACCTGTCTCTATGCATTGTTACAATGCATAAAACGTTTTAGCTTTACTTGACAGTATTTATAAATGTGCTACGTTGCAGGAAACAATCAATGTTGAAAAGAGGAATTTTCTCAGTATTTTAATCGTTTCAGTTTTGAGTGAAAGGCTCAAATAGTAAATTATTGATAGAATTTATATATGTATAAAGACTACTCATAAGATGCATATAAGTAGTAATAATTAAATAGCTATTTCAAATCTTTTATTAAATCTTTTAAAAGAGTAATTTATGAGAGAATAGGCATAAGCGGAATGGATCAATATGGAGATTAGAATAGATAAGGGCAATTATTGTTTACGATGTTTGATAAATAAGGTCTCTAACATAGTCAGTCTCATCTTGTGACTCGATTGCGCAATAACACTGAACTTCTCCCGCGCGAAATTTTGTAGAAATGTTAGAACCATAGAGATGTAAAATATTTATTAAGTGAATATAGAGTGGCAGTCTAAATGAGATTGTAGAGACAAATTGAAAATCAAATTCTGTAAGACAAATTGACGAATTCTCAACTGTGATTCGCTAAGAAGTAATGGCTGGCTTCTAATCCCGAATGAAGCTCGCGATTTAGTTTGGCTGTCATGTTTCTAAGAATCAGTTTTGAAATTCTGATATATTTTAAAACAATTAACTATTATATAAAAAACATTTGTTAGCTCAGCAAAATTTCTTTGTTTTCTTAAGCTAACTGATTATATTTCAGTTCTTTTTGGGGTTTGAGCTTTATAACTTTCTCTTTGGGCACTTTTGGGCCGATAATACTTATATGATATGATTAAATATTTAGATTTTGATATTGTGTATGTACATAGATGACTACTGTAGATCTGTGATTAGCTGTGTATTGATGCAAAACTAATGAAAAGAAAACTCAAACCACTTAAACATTCTAAAATTAGCTGCTATACTGAATTTATTCATTGTTATTCAATGATACATATAATATGTTTCTTTGAGAATTTCAGATCAGTGGGTAGTCCTGTTCTTATTATAGTTTAATCAGTGGGTAGTCCTGTTCTTATTATAGTTTAATCAGTGGGTAGTCCTGTTCTTATTTTAGTTTAATCAGTGGGTAGTCCTGTTCTTATCATAGCTTCATCTTAAAAATGGAACCAGCGGAACACCCTTGAATTGATTAAAAAGTTAATTTAAATTGTGAATTTTCAATACCTTAACAAGATAATAAGCAATAATAGAGTTAATTTCTGTTTCTTGATCATAATTTGATTTGTTCTTTAACTGTGTGTATGGGAATTATAGTTTCTTTTATTCAGCACTAAATAGGCTGAAAAAGAGGAAAAAATAATAAAATGTTATATTTGACATTGACTGTACAGCTGAAATTCATAGATAGATAGATATTGATATGAACGACTTTTTGAACATAGAAACAAAAACCTGAAAAGAACACGAAAATACATGATATTTATAATTACAGAGAATTATTACATAATATATGAGCAACAGAGCAGTAAATAATGAAACTATTTAATCTCCAATTTGTAACTGCAACAAGTAAAATGGATCTATTGGAAATATTAGGAGAGAGATCATGCAAAATAGGATAATTGGTTTGACAAATACTTTTCATTTTTCATTTTTCATTTCGATTTCATTTTTGGAGAAGTTTCACACTAAGAAATTTTGGAGGTAAAGTAACTCAAGATTTCCCATAAACTAACTCCAAATTAAGAGTTATTTTATAACTCCAGGAAATAGTTATGAACTCTTAATTTGGGTTTTATAAAGAATAGGTAGAGCCAGTTTATTCATAATATCACACAATATATTTCGTGCTAACTCATCAGATGTGTTTTAGCAAACTGAATAAACGATAATTTGGGGTTATATTCTAACTATAAAAATAACCCCAGACGAAATAACTCAAAAATAACAAAAAATAACTCAAAAATTCTCATACACTGCCAAAATAACTCCAAAATAACTCCAAATTACAGAAATTCATGGCTAAATAACTCCAGATGGAGTTATTTATCAAATTTTGGAGTTATATTTCTTAGTGTGAAGTTTGAGACACTTTGATCTGGACGACCAGTCGATCGTTTGTTGATGTTCCAGTGTGATCAGATATGAATATTAGGAGAATTTTACTATATAATACATTGATTAATATCCCATCATATAATAACTCAGTAAGTATAGAGAAAAATTGGATACCCGCGGTCAATGGGGATCTTAGTATGAAATAATGCGTCTTTGAATTTTTATAGACCTCTGAATTCATTATGATAAATACAACATTCTCAACAACCAACATAAAACCAAAATTTAAACAGACGATTTCTCAAACTGATCGAACATAGTGACCAAAATAGTCCCATTAGGATAAGGAGAATAATTTTATCGATTAATTTAAAATAACGTTTTATCCCTACTAATTACTTACTTATGAGTAGAATGATCAATAAATAAATCTGAATTGAAATTCTGCGGCATTTCTGTGATTCTAGTGATTCTGTTAATGAATCTCTTAATAATTATTAACTGAAAATATTTTAAGTATTATCTTTTAACATTTTTCAGCCATTGTGTCCTACTCCTAAAATACATAAGTATATGTCTTGGAGAGATAGTAGGTAGACTAGAGTGTTGTTGGTTTTCTGTGTGTGTAATCTCTGTTTTTAAAATAATATGACTATTAAAAATTTCATACCTCATATGTAACTCACGTTAATTTACAAAAATAGTATTTCATTTCATGCCTGGTATTCCCTCAGTCTAAACAACCTATAATGAATTCACGTCAAATGATATTTATCGTTGAAAAAGTTATTCATGCATAAATGAAATGAAGCTAAATAAAGATCTGATTCATTACTATTTCTGTGTATAGTGCCTAGTCTATATAAATAGCATATATAAACACGACATACCAGATCACTTTTAGCTCATAATCTTCTGGTAAACTTTTGTAGAATTCGATGTCCGATTCATCCGATACATCTACATCATCTTGGTCGAGTGATGAAGAAGAGGTAAGATACACCCCAATAATTCATAAGATTTTGAATCCATATAGACTTCAACTTCATAAATATGACGTATACATTGGTCACATAAAGATTCCTGTCATTTAGGAATCTTTTACATTTTGAATATATTTAACATTAATTAGAGTTTTTCAAATGTTTTTGGTGATAAAACAAATTGTGTGTTTATAAATTAGTATGGATGAATTAGCATAAAATGAATCGATCATAATGTACAACCATTTACTTTTGTATCTTGATGATACGGTATATTATACCGAGTTCCCAGATCGATCCTTTTGTTGGCAAAGAAACAGAACGAATCTTCTTAGAATCGGTATCGTTCCTGAATTATGAATACGCTAAAAGCTAAAAGGGGGAGTAACCAGGGCTAAAAGGACTGAACCATTAATAGTTAATCGAGTGAAGTCTGGTGAATAAGTTGGAGCACTGTAATGAGATTATGATAATATGCTTCACCATTTTATTGAAAGAGCTAGACTAACAGTGTAACTAAAATGCATCAATCTATCTTCTGTATGTTTGATAATATTTTAGGAAAACATAAATGTTTCTTTGTATGATGCAGCTACCAGAGGAAATATTAGAGATATCAAACGTTGTATAAAAAATGGCGCTCACAAAAACTCCAAACATAAGGTTTGAGACAACTTTATTATTTTTTTATAAACAAACTCGCCTAAATAAGGCAAACATATTTGTTTATACATTTATATATAAACAAACTTAGTTGTAAGAGCTACATACTTTCTTTATAATGATAGGTAAACATCATTTTCAATCTTTATTTGTTTTCAATATTGATACACAATTATAGTAAACTTTCCTTCTTACTGAATTACAAATAATTTGAAATAATCGTTTAAACACACAGTTAGCCTAAAGTTCCTAATTAATCGATATTATTAATCGATATAATCAATCAAGATAATTAATCCAATCAATATAATTAGGTAATCGATTCGATTCAGTATAGATATTACGTGTGCCATATTATAGTCTTGAAGGATAAATTTAAAAAATTGTCTAGATATCCTTTTTGAAGCAAATACATTTATTTATTTATTTTATATTACGAAGCAAAGACATTTGAATAATTTTCATTTTCCTTTTAGTTCGGTAATTCTCCTCTTCATGGTGCTTGTTGGTTTGGTTGGCCTAATGCTACTAAAGAGCTGATTTCTCTTGGAGCTGATGTCAACCAAGCTAATAATGTAAGTGTTTCTTTACTTGCTTTAGAATAAAATATTTTTTATTTAGTCAATTAACTGTAATATTCTCTGTTGGCATTTTTATTATTGAATATCTAAATAAGATTTGGTACCTACTATTTCTGATATCTATTATCTATTATCTATTATCTATTATCTATTATCTATTATCTATTATCTATTATCTATTATCAATTATTTAT
>JAYMFX010264218.1:7404-18855 GCA_036784945.1 Monocelis spectator
TCATGATTTTTAGATGATTAACCATCAGTATTCATGTAATATTTGCTTTATTGGTTATTTTAGCCAGCACGAGTAAGCTTTTGTTCACATAATATTGTTAATAAAATAATTTGCTAATACTCATGATTTTTAGATGATTAACCATCAGTATTCATGTAATATTTGCTTTATTGGTTATTTTAGCCAGCACGAGTAAGTTTTTTTGTTCACCTAATGTTGTTCATAAAATACTTTTATCATCCTCAAATGAAAAGAAAAAAAGCAATGTAGTAGAAAGAGTTTTTATGAACTAAAATATAAAGTAATTATATAATTAAATCGTATATATTGGAATTATTAATATTAAAAAACAAAGGCGTAAACCAAAATTAAACAAAACATGCAAATGATTCATTAAATATGTTGATTTATTAGACAACATGATGTTTCGACTAATCATTATTTGTCAAGAAGATTTAAAATTGAATAACGCGTTACTAAATATCGGTCAATATTTGTTAGATTGTAATTCCTGCAACAGTATTGATATGTATGAAATTAAGAATACCACAAGAAATGACTTCGATATCGAGATCAAGGACGCTTTCCAAATTGTTTTATCTCCATGTTATTGTTTTGCTAACTACTATGTTGCTTTATTTATTTTCATTTTCTCAAATTTTGTTTAAATCTGTTAAAATTCTTGACAAGGACAAAGGATTAGTCGAAACCTGTAAACGTATGTAATATTTCAGTTCCAAGTGGTAATTGTTTGGTAGATAAAATAAATTTTCCTTAAATTGTTTTGGATAATTCAATATGCAATATGTACGCAATGAATTAATGGCTTAACTTTACATTTAGTTTTAACATCAGTTTTACTCGTTAACAGCAATGCAAACATTGTTATTAAAACAAAGTTGTCCTTGCTAAACGTAATATCTAATTGTATGTAAGTATGTGACGTTTTATCCAAAAATAGTGAGTCTATCAAATATTATTTATATTTTATTGAAATATACATTGTATGCAAACACATGATACTGATTTGAAACAACTCTGTTTGTTATAAAATAAAGGTTTTATTCTATTTATTGCAGTCAATACAAGTATGTTATAACACACAATTTCGATAGAAATAAAATTGAAATAATGTTTAAAAAAATGCTCTATTATATCTGCTCTATTTTAGGTTACCGATGTAAGTGTTTACAATTAAGCATAATATTATTATCAGTTATATGTATATGCAGGTCATATGATTCAAACAGTCCCATCAGTTAACATGAAGTATCATAAAGAGTCCATGAATGAGTTTTCAAGGTTTACAATAATAATCTATTTTCTTTATTTTAGGCTAGGACAGTAAGAAGTTAAAAGATTTATAAGTTTATTTGAATATTATTAGCGGTCGTCCTACTCTTCAATAAGTTTTTTATTTATTCTTCTAATCTACAAATATGTCATTTCTCAACATTTTTATTTATTCGTCTTATCTACAAATATGTCATTTCTCAACATTTTTATTTATTCCTCTTATCTACAAATGATTGAAAACAACATTTTAAATTGTTGAATGAAAAACAAAATTTATTTGGGTAAACCATTTAGGTTTTCGAGAGTATTGAATGGTCAGCATAATTTCTTATTGGCACTGAAGTAGTAAAACGTCAAATAACATAATAAGTTAGTTTAAACTGTTAGAGTTTCTATCATAAAATTTGCATTGTTAACTGTTAACCGTGTTTATTAATTTAATAAATAGCGAAAGAGCCAACTTTAGAACCGCCTTGTTTTATCAGGACACCAATAAAATATTATTCTTATTTGGTCACTGCATACAGAGTTTATAGTTGAATTGGAAAGGATAAGTGCTCGTAATTTATATTTTAGCCTCCCAATACGTCTGAAAGTAAGTTTTTAGCATTGTTTTCAACCCAGAATTAAACACGAAATGTGCATTGCCTAAAAATTCAATTCTCGTAAGATCGTAGAAAATCAAAGTTGGGTATAATCTATCTAATATGTGAGTTTCTAGTTTTAGACAAAAGTCGCATGGACCAATGCTTACAAAATATTATTGATAATAGCATTGAAAGAGCTGATTTTAAATGTGAACTGGATTTAACAAGCAGGTATTTTTTGCAATTCATTTTTGGGAACGGAATTTATCAATATTATCTTTCAACAAAAGCCAAAGTGAATCTTTCTTTGTATTTGTAAAGTATTCGGTTAGAAAGTCATTCTAAAAAAATAATTAATTAAACATATTTGCAATATATATTTTGTGAGTAATAGCTCTTATTTAACATTCTGGATATTTTATTTTCGCTATATTGGATGACCGGTTAATATTATTCAAATCGTTTACTCAAATTACAGTACAATAATTACTTAACCAAGAGGTGAACCTACTGATGATAAATAAAACTGTCATACTGTATACCTTGAATCTTAAACAGATGAACGATATCCTCTCTTGGTATTACTATTGTAGCCCACAAGAAGAAGTTATCGATGTAATGGATGAGTATTGTTGTATGCCAGCACAAATCGCCTCATACCAGCCGAGGGATGCAATAGGTATCAATTTCTCAAGATTTGAAAACAAACAAGTGGAAAGCAAAAAGTAATTACTCTCTCAACACATTTTAAACATTTACACAATATAAAAGTGACTCATTATAATAACAAGTAATAACTCAAGTAATAATAACAACAATTTGTTATGAAACTACATGCTGAATGAATGACAAAATGAATAAATTAGAATTTTCCAGTTAAATATTTCCTGTGCGAAATATTAGAATTTTCCAGTAATAAAGATGATTTGTTTCTTCATTCAGAAAGTTGACTATTAAAAGTGAGCGTAGAACAGAATTATGGTACAATATCTGCCTGGTCTATGAAGATTATATAGAAATAATGGACGAAAGTATGGAAAACATTCTGAAAACTCTAAATGTTCACTTTGTGAAGTCTAAAAGCATAGGGCTAATGGTTAGTATTGAACTGTTTAGCTCTAATCATAATAAGAAAGAGGATCTGAAACACATCGTTGATATTCTTTGTCACAAACAATCAGCTGTAACCCAAAAAGATTTCTCTGAAATTCTATATTGTGTATCTGGAAAAATTCCACCTCAATACTGTAATCAATTATTTCACCTGGACAATTTCAACAACTTGACTCAATTCCTAGAAGAGGAATTCTATGAAACTATTGAGGAAAGAGCTCTCCTCCAGTTTAGCATTGGTTTGGTGGACTTGGAGAACTATTTACTACCAGTAGTAGAGAAATTGGACCAAATAAAAGAAATGATGAAGACACCAATATCTGAATTCTCACGATCAATCCTCCAATTCATTATAGAGACGATGATAAGCCAATTAAAACTCGTGGCAAAAACTATTAAAGAAAATAAAGACAGCCTATCCGTTATCGTGTCTCTGCGAAATATTACAAACAGCTTTCTTCTAGACAAAGATCAAATCACATATTTTCTAAAGGATTTTCATGACATAGTTGAGTCGAAAATAATGAATAAACAATTTTCAACATCATTTGTGAGACACTTTTCGAAATTCTGGAAAATGAGTGTTACCTATGCCATCACTATTTCCGCAAAAAACGCAATTTCTTTGCTTAAAGAAACAATAAAAGATTACATCCTTAATTCAAAAATACTATTTGATAGTAGCAAATTGATTGAGAGATATTTCCAAAGCTTGTCCAGTGAGCTCACGATAGCCAACAAACATATCGATGAACACGAATTGGCTCGAATATCGCTGGAACAATTTTTAAATAAAAATATCAAATTCAACTTTCAACCAAAATGTTCCCTCACTGAAGAAACAAATGTTAGCGTGTTGTATTTTAAGAAAAGTTGTTTAATTAAAAACTCTTTTCCCTTACTTTGCCGTCCAGAATGCATAAGAAAAACAGAAGTAAGTAAATTATAATACATTTAATAGACGTATCTCTTTGCCATGCAATATTACGTGAGCTCTATAGAAAGTTAATAACCATCATTAAAGAGTCAATCATTTGATACTTTTAATAAAAATAATTAAATTCAACATATAGAGAATCAAATTAATTTCAATGTAAACATCTCTCAAGTGTAAAAACTGATCTACAGAATATCAAACTAAAATCAATCAGTTTAGACTCCTAACTCAACATGATTCTAATAGGAGACATAAAATATATTTTTTTAAATTATAATTTCTACAATTTAATCGATTAATGCTTAAACTTTGTTATACTATTTTATCAAATATTCCTTGAACATTTCAATGGCGACTAAAAAAAAGAAAACTATTAAATTAGCAATATAGATATTCTGAATATCTAAAGAGTATACCTTTTCATTTTGTCGTTTGACTTTCTGTGGTTTTAATTTTATGTGTGTACTCTTTGAAATCTTTGTATCATTTTACAATCATTGCATTCCTTTATAGAGCGATATTGATGAAATCAGTATTGAATGGGATATGAAACAATCCGCCTCAATCACTTCATACAGAATTGAGTATCGCAATTTGTCAGATGATTTTAAGCAATGGTACAGTTTTGTTACGAACAATACAAACTGCAGAGCTACATGTGGGAATCTTGCTTCGGGACGATATGTTTTCAGAGTTCAGGCCTTGTTTGGGGACTTGTTTGGAGCTCCCAGCATACAAAGTGAACCATTTGCTACATTGAAAAGTAGGTAAATTTGATTGATTGAGTGTGAAAATATATATATTTTAATCGTTCACTCGGAATACGAAATAATCATGAATATAATCTTTAAATGTTAATTTGCGTTGTGGTAGTCTAGTTGATAGACTAAGCTAATAAAGTATGCTTGCTTATATTTAACGATCAAAGTATTTAAGTATTTAGTGGTTCAGGAAAAATGTGAAATTTGAAAATTAATCTTTGCAAAATCGTAAGAAAATTTTCATTTTTTAATAATATAAATTATATGAATGATGTGATAATGGTAAGAGGCAGGGTTTGTTTTGATGTGTTTTATTCGAAAGGTTGAAGTGTGTTTCTGTGTATCTTTAGCACTCGGATTTTAAAAACTAAAAATACGTTTTGTTTTAGATGAGTATGCGGATAACATTATTTGCTCAGTCTGTATGGATGAAAGAAAAAGTATTGTGCTGATACCCTGTGGTCATACCATTTGCGGATCCTGCTCTGCGAAAAATATTGTGCCTTGTCCAACGTGTCGTCAACCAATAAAGAGCAAGCAAAAGTTTTTCATTTGAGAGAAGAATTCGTGAAGAGATTTATCATGGAGCAACATTACAAAATTAATGATTTTTATTTGTTTAACTGAGTAAGTAAACAACAACACCATGAGATGTTTAATTTTAGAGTTTTTTAAAAATAAGAAAGTTCATTTTTTAAAGTTTACCTGTTAGGGAAATAAAAAAATGATTAATATTTCTATCAAGTTTTCTTATTCTTCTTTACTATATCGACGCCATCACTTTATACAAACTGAAGCAGAAAAACAATATTTGGTAATTTGATTATTTACTATATGTTTTTAGCTGACAATCCATCCTCTATTGTTTTTAGAATATTGTTTTACTATTATGATGTTATGAATAATGTTAATTATTAATCAATAGTTTTTCAAATATTAATAAGTTGATTATTCGCAAAAGTATTTCGTTTTAAGAAATTGAAGTTTAGATAGTTTTAAAGAACAAACTTTTCAAACATAATTTAAAGTGCATTTATTTTTTCTATTTCGTAATTCAGAGTTAAAAAAATAAAAAAATAATTCCTCAATAAAAAATATAGAAATATGTTGTAAATTGTCATCAATCAATTGTATGCAATTTTCATAACAGTCTTTTTCAATGAATTCCATCTTCTGAATGTATCCCAGACAGTTCCATGTACACCAACATCTCCAGGAAAGAGATAGCGTCCATTTAGGTTACCTCTATGACAAGAATCCCTAAACCACCAACCGGCATACCCTCCCAGTCTGATAAAATAGAAAGTGAGTCAAAATATTTAATCAGATAACGGATCAATATTTCTGACAAAATCCCAATGTAGGAACATTTTTCATTGATAAATGAGTCCGATCTTGAATTAGTCAAACATTCACTGATTCTGAGTTAAGAGATTTTCTATTTGATTATTAATGTTTCCAGATAAATAGTATTTTTAGTTTCTAACTGTGAACAATACAAACCGGACATGACGACTCACTTTGCTGAACAATTAATATCGAGAGGATCGTTATCTCTCTCTCGTGTTGAGAATTGTGTTCTGTTATGCCATTTCATTGAATCTCCAGCATCTCCTGAGTATCCAAAGACTGTCAGAGCGTAATATTCTTTCTCATCGGATATCTTAAAAGTAGAATATTCAGCATACTTGTGATTATCATTTTTATCCCATAAGTCAAATCGAATCTTCATAGTTGTTGCATTTGTTATTTCATGCAATTTATCGTTTCCCAACCAAAATTCTCTACTCAAATCTCCAAACCCATTTTTGTATTCATCCCAAGATTTAGAAAAATCTAAACTACCGTCCAATCTTTTTTGTATCACTATCCATGCTTCTCTACTAATTGGATTTATTTCACAATACACGAGCATTTTTGATTTCGATGGCTTAATGACAAATGTTCCACTGCGGTACAATGGACTCTTATCAGCGATTTCTTGACAGGTTGATGGATACTCTTTGACATCTAAAATTGAAATAACATATAATGCTATTAAAAAGCAAGAGATATTACTGTAAAATATCAATCTTTATTGTATATTTGGATGATAATCTTTGCCCGGGTGAATTTATTTTCAGTCATTTCAGTGATCACTGAAATGACACTCCGTTTAAAGTTTGTTGTGCATCGGAAGGTCTTCTTAGAAGTATATCATTTAAGTTTCATGTACAACTATGTATATAAAAATGGACGATCAAACTATTGCGATGAATATTCATTATAACTGTAAATGTGTCAATATTAGCAAAACCCTGCCAGACATTTAAAGAAAATTGACCAGTAGAAGATTCCTTTACCATCATGAATACAAAATATATTCGATTTAAAGTAATCAATTAATTTGATGAATAATGAAAATAAATGATTAATCAACATACTCCTCATTTTATCTATTATATAATCTTTATAGAGATTACTTATAGTATTCGGATGATGATATTAAAGCTTTAATTAATCTCTAAGTCGTATTCATTGTTTAGTTTTATCTATTATATAATCTTTATAGAGATTATTTATGCTTAGGATGATGATAATAAAGCTTTTAAGTAATCTTTATGTCTAATTCATCGCATTTAAGTTTGAGATGGCTTTAAACTCGCCAGGCTTTTGTAGGCTGATGAGGCTGGCTGGCCGAATTGGTTAGAATGCTTGACCATCAACTGCACGGGTCGAGAGTTCAAATCCAGGTTATGAGTCTCGGGAATAAAATATTTTATATCGGTAATATATAGATATTCCAAGATATTCTATTATATAAATATTTTGGGCTTATAATATGTATTACACATTTATCAAGAAAGTAAAAACTATCAAATATAAAAGCTCAATAATAAATGATGTTGTGATACATGATTGCAAGATAGGGATCCAAGAAATGTGGGCGTCATGTACAGAAAGATTGACAATCAACAAAAATATAAACAGACAGTATAAACGAAATTAGAAAGAATACATATAGAGAATAATAAACCATTTGGAAAACATAATCAGTAACGATTTACGTAAATTGATATTTAGATCAGGTGAGTTTAGATTAAGAATTAAAAACCAGACTTAGATGGTATGGCTATATTGTGAGAAGAAGTGAACATGAGGTTGGTCAATTTATCCAGCCCTAATTCATACCATTTTTTTCTTTCTAGAATAGTAAAATAATAATTTAGATACTTACTCTTGCAAATTTGTGCATTGTATTTCTCGCCAGATTTTAAATATTGAGTAACAACACAACAAAGATGTTGGTTTCTCACATTGATGAATGCGCCTTTAGTTACCACTTCTCCGAGAGAATTCTTCCAAACAAAGACTGGAGCAGGAAATGCTCCAAGACAGGAACATTCAAACTTTCGCGCATTCTCCACTAAATCTTTAGATTTTATTTGAATCTTGATATTATTCTCATCACACTTCCATTCTTCAACAATCTTTTCTGATGTTACAGATTTCTCAGCTAGAGAGAAAACATCCACACTTGAACACTCGAATGAATTGTTGAAATACTGAGGATCATAGAGAAACTCATGATTGTAATTCAGAGATACAAACTGACCATCATCACTAAATGAAGCAGAAAATTGGAAAGGACTCATTAAGATGGGAATTCTCGATCCATTCAGGAGAACTCTGACTAATTGTAGATCCTGAGTCTGATGAATTGAAAAATTATTTGAGCAGGAAATGAAATATCGATAATTCTCCTCCTTTGTAATTCCAATTGTAGGCTGGAGTGAGTCAGTTGAGTTGATTTCTATTTGTGAAACCTCTCTGATTGCAATATCTTCCAAATTTTTAACAATAGAAAAAGTACGCTTTCGAACTAATGATTTTCGTGTAAACGATTCAACAATTTTGATCGCTCTTTGATTTGTTTCTTTCAGATAGCACAAGACAGCTATGACCCCCAGATTATCTACTCTGACCAATCTTCCGAGAGTTCGAGTGATTTGTGTTTGTGTCTCTCCAAGAATTTTCATTTGTGGTGTTGAATCTGGTAAGAGATCAGAGTCACAAATGAGGGCACATTTTCCATGAATTCTGATTATCACTGGGTTGGGAATAGCTTGAATTTCAATGGATTGGAATATTAGAACAGTAAAACTCAATAACAACTCAGTTTGTAATATTCGTGTCTAAAATAAATATATCATTTTAATTTTGGATCGAGCAAATTAGGTAAACGTTGGTATAAAAATGAATGAGTTTAATTGAATTTAATGATGTTATTAATCTGTATTCTACTCTATTGAATAGTCTTTTTTACAATCAGTTTAATTAGAGAGAATGGTGTTTTAATAATCCTTATTATTTTATTTATTTATTGTTGTTAATCAAAATATGAACTCACCATTTCAGTGTAAACTGTAGACCAATAATGATTCACTTAACATAAAAGTGAATCTGAGTAATATGAAGTGAGTAGCACTATCAGCGATCCAGTTGGAGTACCAGCAGTACTCCAAGCTTTCACTCAATTTATAAGATGCTGTCAGTATAAATTTTTTGTCTACTAGCGTACATAATATAATCTGTCCATCATATGTCTCTTGCATGCAGGTAGAATACATATGTCTCTTAATGTCGGATATTATTATGCACCCGGTGTAGTTGTATCTCTGTCTCTGTCTGTTCAAGTTTCCATACACTTGATAACTTCACATAAATGTTTCATAACATAGATGTACTGAAATTTCAAAATATAAAATTGCATTGTAAACATGAGTCATGACTAGCAATGTATTAAATGATATACTTTATTATGTCTGCTAATTCATTTTAGCATCTCTATACAAAGGCTATATTCATCGATTCAGGAAGCGATTCAAAAGCGAGACGGAAGATAAATAGTAAGCGTGAGTTTAAACAACGTAACTGGACATAGCGCTTCATTTCACTTTTCTAATGGACTCTCTCTATACTACCTTCACCATTTCTGTGATGTTCATTTTGATGTGCTTTTTACAAATGTGTGTTCTGAAAGTATGATTGTTACGTTCTAACTTTCCATTAATTTAAAACTTGATGAAGACTATCCTGATATTGATGATTTACAGTTGTTGATTTATCTAAATGCTGATCCAAATCGTCAGTTAATTGTCAGCAGCAGTTACCAATTGCTTTTTAAAATGTTGCAACTTCTCATTGATTTGGAGAGTTTGGGTGCTGCTTCTAAAAGAGTTATTATGTAATTGAATGGATTCTGTATATTCTGCAATAAAAATTGAATAAATGATTCGTTAGTATTACTCGATGATGTGCTACTGATAGTAGTGATTTCAGGAATAATTTGAATAATTTGAAGATCTGGACTTTTAGAACGCTGTCCACATTGAAAATCTAATTATCTTTATTATTATTATTGTCTGGAGGAGGTGGTGGTTTCTATTTGTATATTTCTATTTTGTTGTTGAGAGATAATCTATATTAGAAATACAACAATATTTATTGAATTGAATAACAAAGTTTAAATAATAAAGCAGATATCTATTTGATCGAAAAGGGTTGAATTTAAAATAAGAATCGTATGAATTAAATGAAATAGTCCCAAAAATATGAAAACATTTGAAAATGAGTTATTTTAATGTGCGGGTTATTTTTGAAGATTTTGGGCAAATCCACCAAATCCGGACAAATCCGACAATTTTATTTCTTAACATGCACTTAGACAACTAATATAATTCAATGATGACTCCTCTCTTTATATTCTTTGGTTGGTGGTCCATTATTCTGTAAGTAAGTATCCATTCAATCAGTTGAAATTGTATCAGTTCATTTAGGAAAGTTAATTTTTATGAACGAAAATATCTTTACTATCACAAATTTAATTAACAAAACACAACTTAATCCCAAATTCCATGGAAATTATCCAGGACTCCCTAAATCTTGACATAATTTCGATTGACTGGAGCCAGTTCATTATAAAAATGATTGACTGAGACCTGTAAAAATTTGTTATTTTCTTCCCATTATGAAGAGATTTCATGTCACCTCCAAAACTGATGTTTCTAACATGCTGAAAAAGGAAATGGCTCTCAAAAACTGTCTGGACCATAGGTCTGGACAATTACTGGAATAGATTATTTTATCTACAAAAGTCAACTCCTTGGTTCATTAAATAAGTCTAAACTAGATGACATGATATATTCAACAGAAAGGAAATTCAATAAATCTAATGCAATTTCCAAAATACAAACTAGAGAGTTCAAGAAAAATGGAAAAAGGGGCGTTAGCCATTTAGAAAATATTGAAGGTAATCTATCGGACATGAACTTTTTTTATTTTTTACCGGAATTTGCAAGCGTATTCTTAAGATTCTGACGAGGCTTGTCACTCATAGATTTTAATGCACTAACTTATTTAATAGCTAACAAATGGAAATTTTGAATCATAGCCTAGTCTGCTGCGACGTATTTTAGCCGCGTATCTAATTTCAGCGAGAATTAACCAGTTAATTCCCGGAAAAGTTACCATGTCTATGTTTAAAACAAATTACGGTCTCAGAACTTGTGTTATATTATAATAGCATAGATAGGGATTACACATATTGGTAGCTATGTATAGGATAATTCCATGTACGAATGGAATTATGTTCGAAAAAATAATGCACGAACGAAGTGAGTGCATTGATATTTTTGAAATGCATGAGTCCATAGAATTATCCTATTTAAATCACGACCAATACGCTCATTTAGAAAAAGGGCTATTTATTCTAAGG
>JAYMFX010264329.1:0-18851 GCA_036784945.1 Monocelis spectator
TGAGGCTATCACAAGGGATTGAGGCTAACACAAGGGATAAATTGAGGCTATCACAACCTGTCGAAATATATATATATATTGCTGCAATTAAGATAAGTTTACATGCTCATGTTAATATGTACAGTTAGCTTGGCATGCAATACTTTGCAAAGTTATTTGTACTGTACATGCTCATGAAAAATTGCGTAAACTAGCGGTACAAATAAGCTATTGAAATTTATGTGAGCTTGTGCAAACCTGAATAAAGAACTCATAGAGATTGGACACACTATATTTATAATACAAAGAAGACTGGCTCAAGCAATAACAGTCCGTACAAACAGCACATTCACAAATTCAAACTTAGCTGAATTTTGCACCAGTTAAATTTTCAGTCACCGCCTGATTTTAGTTCAAGCCCAATTTCCAGGTTTGGGTGCAAATCAAGCCTCTGTTCACACACACAAAAGCTGTGCAGTTGGCCTATATAAGTCAGTTTGCGCAGTATTGTATGAGCAGTAAACACATCTTTAAGCTTATGCATCTTTGAAATGGTTCTAATATACTTTTATTATTAATCAAAGCTGTACTGCAAATAAAGTATTTATTTATATGTTTCATATATATCTGATTCTGATTTATACAACTGTTATCAACATAATTTATTTATCACTTGTCACTTACTAACTTCCTAATTAGTTAATTAATAAAATTGCAGCATATTGAAGACTAGCTGACTAAATATTCCTATAAACCATAGCATAAGTGTTAAAATTTAAAATACATAATTTATGTGAAGTTCTTTTTAAGATATTTTTACAATATGTTAGTTTTAAGGATTTCTGTTAAAACATAAAATATAAAAATTAATAAGTAAATAATAAAATTTGTAGTTTAATAATATTGTAATATGTGGGTTATTCTTCAGATTTTATGACATTTGTTAGAATTGTCTTCATAACTCTCAGAAATTTTTATGATATCAAATGTTTAAGAAATGAAAAATGTCTATTAAAAAGTGCAGGAAATTATCCAAAAGAATAGATGAAAATTCATGAATTTTCATTGAGAGATTTAACCAAAACAGAATGTTTAAGATTGCCCAGAAATTCAATTCATGTGAATAAAATTATTTTTTATTCTCTTATTAATTAATTAAACTTTTTCATAATTATTATACAATCTATTTTATATATATATATATATATATTGCAGTTATGATACATGGTTTTGGACAATCCAGAGTCTGTCATATTATTGCCAGCTCACGACGATGTTACTGTATGTGGAAGCCAAGAACACAAGAGCAATATATTATCCATAATAACAAAAGGAAGCTAGATTCACAAAAATCTGATTATATTATCAGGAATGATCCTGTATCATCAATTCTAGGTAAAAAGATTCTTAATGCAAATTCGGATAACAGTGACACATCATCCCATGAATCTCAAGTAAATCTGCAAGATCATCATAATTCATTGATAAAAGATTTAAACAAAATTAATGGAGAAGAGGCGTGTCAAAGCGTTGCTTTTGTGGAAAATAAGAATTTCAAAGCAAAAAGTCAAAACAAAGGATTACTAATTAGTAAAATTGAAGAAGCATTAATTAATGAAAACACTGTTGCAAATACAGAAATACCTGTTACTAATGTGCCCTGTGCTGGCTGTGGTGCTCTATTGCATTGTCAGGTGTGTGTAAAGACATTCTGTTAATTTATGCTCACAATTATTGTACATACATATATGTCAGCAAAACTTAACTAAATTAACTAATTCCATCTAGAGATGAGAAAAAAAAAGAATTAGCATAACAGCATATTTTAATCTACACAGGTCCTTATCGGGCGTATGTCTGGGTTGATTACTGGTTGTGTGTAGTTTATAGTTTATTGTAGTACTTAATCGTTCATACTTTTAGCTTCGGAAACGTTTTAATTTTTAGGAAATTTCACGTCCTGGTTTCCTTAGCAGCATCAAACTTGAGTTGGCATTGCAGGACAGAAGTATAGCTAGATCTACAATATGTTTGCGCTGCGATAGGTTATCGAAGCATTTAGATGCTTTAGAAGAAAAGGTGATTTCGTATGAAGAATATTGTGACGTACTCTCGGTCATCAAGAAGAGACAGGGTAAAGCCACTGTCATCCTGGTGGCTGATATGCTTGATCTTCCTGGAAGTATTGTTCCGAATATTTATCAGCTAACTGAGGCTAATAAGTGCGTTGTATGAGTTTTCTCACCTATCATCTTAGTTACGTGTTGGTGAAAGTTTTTCCTTACACTCAAATAGTTTAAATATTTAGCAAGATACTTAAACCATTAGAGATTGATACCTTAAGGATTTCTTATGAGTGGTTTTTGAGAGAGTTTATGGCTCCTCTCTCTATATGATCTTTCAATTGAAATGTGTAGACATTTTGTATAACTCTACTAATTATATAGATATTATTGTTCAGATACTTTCTTGTGGGAAATAAAGCGGATATGATACCTCGAGATCGGGAAATTGGTTGGAATAAGCATTGGTCTCATTGTCTATTGAAGTATGCTGAGCAAGTGAGTCTCATTCATTGATTGTTGTAATAAATGGTGACAAACAAATTGGGTTTAATTATGGTCTCTTGAATGTGTTTCTCTTGATATTGTTATTGTTTCGTCCCCTTGTTTATGATGCGTCTTTTGAATTCTATAATTGACAAGCCAGTACGTTTTCTCCCAAAACGAATCCTTTTGTACGAAATAATTGATGAATTCATGTTAATTTCAGTGTGGTATTCCAGACGTATTAATTAAGGATATTCGATTTGTGAGCGGGAAGACTGGCTTTGGCATCGAAGAGTTGATAGATTCTCTCTACACGAGACCTTCCACAAGCTGTGAGCAACAAGTTTAGATATTTGATTTCATTCGAATTCTAGACCCATTTCTGGATTTTGACATTCTCGAACTTTTGTTGACTTTCAGCGCATTTTTTCTCCGTCTCTTTAAGAATCTGAATCTCTTCAATATTATGTTTTCCTTGATTGATCGATTAATTTGAAACTAAACTGATAAAATAATTGGTTTATTTTGAGCAATGATTGTTTTAGATCCAGTTTATATTGTGGGATGTACAAATGTTGGAAAATCCACAATTTTTAATCGTTTAATTCAATCAGATTTTTGTAAATCCATCGCGAGAGATTACATTCACAGATCAACAATATCTGCATGGCCAGGTAATACAAATCCATTTCTATATGTTTAACCAGAACAATGAATTTAAATTGTTCGTTCAATTATATTTCTCATAGTTTTTCAAACAGATGACAGAGTAGTGTCGATAAAATTTGATGTTTTCTCTTTTTATTTCAGGCACCACAATTGATTTGGTCAAATTCCCAATTCAAAGGTATGGCGATAATTTTAAAGAGCAACGCTTTCATGAATTATTGCAGCGTAAAAAAGAAAAATCGAAACTTTTAAAGAAGGGAGATTTACCAGCTTATTATCAGAAATTAAAAGGTTGGTCTTTAATAAAAGTTTAGAAATAAAATACTACTCCTTGATTTAGAGTAGTATAATTAAATTACGAATAAATCACAAAAATAAATAATTATGAATTTCAATTATTTCCAAGACGTTAATTTACCTAAACTACTCACATGACCGTAAACGATATTTGAACTAAAGTGAAGTATTCTATTTGTTTTTGTTAAAAGGTGTGGTTGAGCCGACTAATCCTACTACAAGTCGGAAAGTTGTCAGCAAGCATCAGGATCTCAGCAAGATGGCGACTTATAGCTATGACCCGAATAGTGTAACCCTTGTTTCCTCTGAATATGATGAAGATATGGTCAAAGATGAATTCGTCAAGTGGGAGGAATTCGATGAAAGGGTTTACAGTGACAATTCTTGGTGCTACGATACTCCTGGATACGTCAATAAAAACCAGGTAGGTTTGTTTTATATCATAACGGATAAAAATTATCTTCTAGAATATCGCAAACCACATATGGTAAGGTTGGTCCAAATCCCTTCAAAATATTACTCTCTCTCTTTCTTTCTTTCTTTTTTTTCTCTCTCTTTCTTTCTTTCTTTCTCTTCTAGCTTTTTTTCTCTCTCTCTCTCTTTCTTTCTTTCTCGCTGTCTCTGTTTGTCTGTCTTTCTTTTTTTCTTTCTTTCTTTTCTAGCTTTCTCTATATCTCTCTTTCTTTCTTTCTCTCTCTTTCTCTTTCTTTCTCTTTCTTTCTTTCTTTCTTTCTTTCTTTCTTTCTTTCTTTCTTTCTTCTCTTTCTCTCTTTCTTTCTTTCTCTCTTTCTTTCTCTGTCTCTCTCTGTCTGTCTGTCTGTCTGTCTTTCTCGCTTTCTCTCTCCTTCTCTTTCTTTCTTTCTTCCTTTCTTTCTCGCTTTCGCTCTCTCTCTCTCTTTCTTTCTCACTAAGTTTAGGATTATGGTAGTCTTTCTTAACTTAACTTTATAATGAAAACTATATTCAATATTCTTTTTAGCTGGTGAATTATTTGAGCGTGGATGAGTTGGAAGTTCTGTACAATTCATATAATACGTGGCTTCCTCGCACATTCATTTTGAAGCCTGGATTGAGTCTTCTGGTCTCGTCCCTGGGTCGTATTGATTTATTACAGGTGACTTCTTCAATGCTTAACATTGGCCGGTATTGTGTAATGTAATGTAATAATGAAGATCTGTAACATTCTGTATATTTAGGGTGATAAACCGGTGTATTTTACTTCTCACACTCCTCTACCCATTCATATTGTTGAAACGAATCTGGTCGAAGATTATCTGCAAGAAATGCTCCCTCATTTGTTACTTCCTTTGCCGGATCAAACCAGACCTAATCCTCTGCCACCCTTAACTTCTCCTGGTGAATTCAAAATAAAAGGTCGAGTCGTTAGTAAACCTGTTGGTGACATTGTTCTTTCATCGTTAGGTAAGAGTAAAATAAATTTTAAAATTGTTACACACAATATGTTATGATATATTAATCACCTAATTAGTTAAGTTATTTCCATTTTCAGGTTGGGTATCTGTGTCTTGCGAAGAAAGCATCATTGTCCAAGCATTCACACCCGGAGGTATTGGTTGTAGATTCAGAACCCCCTGTTTGCTCCCTCTAGTTATAAGTATGAAAGGCAAAAGGATATTCGGAACAAGAGAATTCTCAATCAAAAAGATAAAAAAATAACCCTGACAGTTTACTAATCACCGTTTGTATATTGTAATCATGCTGACGAATTTCAAAATATAAGTATTTTCATTTAAAGAGTTTTTATTTCTCTAATGCAATGATGTAAGAAATATTGTATTCTAAAACATTTTGGACGCATACTGATTCTGAAATATTGCATCGTGTTTATGTTATTCCACCTGAAAATAATAAAGATAAATACTGATCATTACACAGCGTCGGAATCAGTTTCCATTACAATTTAGGATTATATAATCCAACCGAAGCATACTTTATAAAATATTTGAATTAGCTATCACAGTCACTAATTTAGATGGTCAGACATAATCAGAATTGAGAATTTTCGATATTTTTGTTTTGTAGTTTATCTGCATTAATTAACGATTGAGCGCCATTTAGCTACATCAAAAATAATATTACACAAGTGGGATTCAACAGTATACGCATGTATTTCGTTTCTTTATAGACTGGTGCTAGTTTAATATAGTTTAGAAATAAACTACTGGGTATCTAGCACCTATATACTTTCTTAGGTTAGTTCAGAACCCTAACCCTTAAATTTATTAATATTTTTATTTAATACCAAAACTAATAATGAATTATTACCACATCTTCTTATAGCACAACAATCATAGTGTGTATATTTCCTATATTATTCAATTTTATTGAATGATTGCTTATATATTATATAATAAAGTATAAAAAAATGGGATTTAAAACTAAAAATGGACTTATTATTTTTTCAATTATCCTAAAATCCTTAAAATGCCTGTGCTAATTTTTGTCACAACTGACACCTGATGAAAAATCACAATAATTATAAAATTATCTTACCTATTGTAACTGTCTTGATTATCTTGTATTGACAATTAAAGCATTGCTTTTGCTCTTATATTTGACAAATGCTTTTACTTTAGAGACTATTTGTTATTATTCTTTACACTTAGAAAGATTACCTAATAATATCTTGACTGCATTAGTATCTGTTTCTGCATATTAACTTATAGTAAGTGATAACTGTAATGTAACTGCACTAATGAAGGTATCCTATTACATCAGGGATTCTAATTCAAATTCCCTTCAATATCTAAACAAAATTCCTAGCACAGTTCAGACTGTCTGTTGATTCTGCATGGAGTAAGATAAAGAGTGATACAATAATTTACAGAAATGGAAGATAAACTACATGCAGTAAACTATAATATTTCTTCCTTCGTGTCAATGTGTGTCTTATATCTATGCAGTAAGTAGATATAACCATCTATTTCTTCAAAATAAGAAAATACATTTCTTGATACATCTAATATTACAAAAAACCAGTAGTTTATAAATTTCACTAGCCCCTTGCAAGCGGGCGAGTACTATTTGCATCCCTATTGCATTGTTTTCTGAAATCATTTGTTTAAAATTTGATTCCATTCAAAATTATTATAACAATTTGAAATATTAGGGATACTAACTATTCAACAGTGAATAATGTATGGCAAGGGGTCTAATCTTAGTAATCAGTAGGTAATTTATTAGTAAGATATTATTGCAAGAGAATATCATTGACCATATTTGCATAAACCCTAACCATTTCACTACCTCGTTGTTAATTAAATCTATATCTGCAGAGAATTGTTATGTGTGAGTAATGAATTAAGATTATTATCATATCAACATACTTAACTTATGTTTTATGAAATGTTACCATTGCTATGTTCATTCGGCTCAAATCTATTGTCTATTGAATTTCAATTGTTTTTAGATAATGGGTGGAAAGAATAAGCCTCAAACTAAATCAAGAACCAAAGGAAATGTGAAACCCTCTAGCAGTGAAAAGGCAGCCAATTTTTTAGTGAATCGGTCAGGAAGTTTTACTGGTGGTGATAGTTTCTCTTCATTTTCGAATAATGAATTTGCAGATTCCACAACTTCTGCTTTTAGCAGTTTTTCAGGTGGAAAATTGGGTTGCTTTGTGCCTCTAGACAATGACCCTGATGCTGTCAATATTGATTCTGATATCAGAATGCAATTGAAAAAATTAGACAAAAGGGACGCTATTACCAAACAAAAAGCACTCACTGACCTCATCTTATTGTTACAAAACAAAGAAGAAAAAAGTGAAGAAGCTGTCCTTAGTGCCCTTCCATATTGGCCCCGTATCTATTCCCGACTTGCACTGGATGAAGACAGAAAAGTTCGAGAATTAGATCAACGTTCTCACAGCTGTTTTGCTGAACGCATTGGGAAAAATCTTGCACCATATTTAAAGCAAGTAAGTGTGTTTTAAAGTTTAAAGATGCACTGAATGGTCAAGAATCCTTACATTACTTAAATATAAATCATTCAATTGTTAATGACTTCTATTTTCTAAATCTGTTTGAATTTTTAAACTTTAGCTTCTTCCCTCTTGGATTATGTCTCAGTGTGACTTGTTTGAGCCCGCGGCATTGGAAGCTGAACGTTCCTTTTTGTCGACCTTTCCTCCAAATAAACAGAAGAATGCTTATCTGCACTGCTGGTCTGATATTCTCAATCAAATAGAAGACACGCTTAAATCTGAGAAGCCACCACCCCCGTCAAATTCGAATGAGGACTCAAATCCAGCAGAAACCAGCGAGTCAAAATATGCCCGATCCATAGTCAGCTGCTTAAGAACCATATCGAGACTTTTACCATTTCTTAATGACAATGATGAGGCTATTGAAAAATTGAACAATTTGTTTCGAGAAAAGTTCTTCTGGTCGCACTCCAAGAGTGATATCTCCGTGATCAATGCCGCGTATTATCATCTGATCAGTCAGACCTGTCGCGCTCTGCCCGCTCTGGCGCAGTCTAATTGCGTTCCGTTCTGCGAAATGACGCTGCGTCACGTGGATGAGGACAGTCCCACCACTGTTGCGGCGCTATGGGAGGCGCTGCTCTCTGTATTGAATCATGTGGAGGATGTTTGGCGATTCGTGAGTTTTAAGAAAAGCTTTTATCCCAAATTGGGGAAAGTTCTTGAAGAGGGTGGTTACGGATGCGGTCGTCATATTTACTCCAGCATGCTGCCCCTGTTCAGCAAGCTGCCATTAACAGTCGCCTCTGATGACGATGCCAAGATTCTCTCTCAATTGATGGAGAAAATGAACAAGGGTCTTCATAAAGATCGAGTCTTGGCGAGTAGCATGGACTCCAATGCCATCGGATCGGCGATATTTGAGTGTTGCAGATTCTTGATTCAACAATCCCTAGAAGCGCAATGCAATGATTTCGTTTTTGACCTCGCGAATAATATCATATTTCCGATCGTTCTCGAGTGTTTAACGATTCCTCGTTGTAAAACATTTTCCGACTCCGTGTTTTCCCAATTGTGTCATTTAGCGAACTACGCCAACAAGCAATCCGCGCAATTGAACGCTTGCATTAAAGAGCGCTTGAAATCTTGGATATCGCAGCACTGTGACAGCGGCTATTTCAACAGCTGCCTGGTGAATCTGCTGATTCTATTCTGCAGCACGTCGGGAACATTGAAATCTCGTAAACATGTCTCATTTTCAAATATCGATGACCTCATGGCGAGCGTGGACTCCGAAACAGCCGCCATTTCTTTGGACGACTGGAAGATAATATGGCTCGAGGAGTTCCAATTAATTTTGGAAGAGTTGATTGCGCAAGGCCGACCAGAATGCCTCATGCCCTATTTCTTCATTACTCAAAAATTACCAATCAGTACTAACGATACTACGCGAGCGGATGACCAAGTCACTATTTTGGAATTATCTTCGAATTTACTAACCGATGGTACTCTTTCATCGAGGCAAGTGTGTTGCATAATCGGTCATGGATTGGCTAAAATTTTGGGGAATCTTTCCCACCCTGACAAACAAATTGGCAAGTTATTCTCCTCCTTGTCTGAAAGTGAGGCAGTTTTATTTCTGGGGAAAATCTTCCCTTGGCTGACTGAATTCGCTACTTCAATGGAAGTGAGAAACAAGATTGTGTCAACTCTGGAAGTTGAAATTATTAAATGGTCCACCCTCCTTATCGATGAAGTCTTTAAGGAATGCTCCGAAGAATTTGAAGAACGCTTTCGAACATTATTTAAGATTATCTTCAAATTGCCATTTGATAATAATTCGCAATCAACGTTAATACGTTTGAAAGAAAGCCTTTTAAATAATATTGTGCAATGCTTTGGTAATACTTCGCGGGATAACTTTTTGTCAATGAATGAACGTTTATTTCTATCAGACAATTTACATTTTGTGCTTTCGTTTCAACAATATGATTGGTTAGAATCGTGGCTACCACTTTGTTTGAGACTGTGGAATCTTTATCTTGAGTATATCATATTTGACATGAAAATGAGCACGGAATTATCGTCATTGGAAGATTCTGACGACTCCGTTGTAACTTTCTGGAGTAAAATTCATTCGAGCATCTTGTCCACTTATTCTCACATTATCAGTAATGAAGATGTGTATGACAATATTGGAGAAGAGGTGATTGGGGAAATGTGGACGGCTGTGATAAGGATATCGAAGCACTGTAGGAAGAAGAAAAATCTTGACAAATTTAGTGAGATTATTGTGGAATTCTCGCGAGCTGCTTTTGAAAATAAGAAAGAAAGCTTCAAAATTATTCTACTGTGCGTCTTTAACAATATCGATTTATCGTTCGTGAAGATATTGTATAAGATAAAGAATAATCTAAAATTCCACATCAAAACGCATCATAAAGATATCTCCCTATTAAAAGAGCTTTTAAATGTTCTTTATTGTTTCCTTCCCATAATTACCAGACTAGAATTCGATACGCCGTCTTGTTTCCCCGATTATTGGGTTTATTACACTTTCATCGTTTGCTTTCTGGAGAGCTCCCTTCAATTTGAGTCGAATGACTGTGTCGAATGCTTTGACAATTTGAGATTCTTTGTTAATCAGGGATTCACTTTCGCTGATAGTAACTACAGTCTCATCGACCATCTCATTAAATTGAGTTTGAATGACTTTTCTGTATTGGGTCATCGCCGAATTGCCAATGAAGAATTCATCGATTGTTATCGCATCGCCCTGGTCTTCCTGTGCCCTCGCCAGTCGCACGAACTGTCGCGGAGTGTCATTGAGCACATCGAAGCGATATTCGAGGAGTGGGACTCCACAGATGAATACCACTATCGCTTTTTAATCCATGTGGCTCTTCCTATTGGCATCTATAGTCGTCTGATAAAGAAAGAAAGCGCAATCGCGTCGATAAAATCAAAGTTGGAAACTTCCACCTCAATGGAAGCGATCCATCGCATGACCTCTCTGATGCGTTCAATCGTTGAAACCGATTCGTCCTATTTGTTTTCTCTGCTGCCAATATTAATGGAACTGAAGGATAGTAAAGATGTATTGGTCGAATCAATTGAGGATTTGCGTGGACAGTATGTGGAAAGTAAAGTTGAAGCCACGCTGGACATTGTATGGATACTTTATAAAGGTGTTCAGTCGTGTCCGGCTGATGTGTCTGATAGTCAGATGGATTTCATTTTATGTCTCGCGGTCAGTTTGATTAGCGTTATATCGGAGGATAGTCTTCAGAGCATTGAAAATGATGACAGATTTTGTTGCTTTTGTTATCACGTGTTTAGTTTAGTGTCCGCTTTGGGTACCGCTTTGCCATTCATCAATTCAGAGAAGCTGCTGACAGAATGGAACTCCTTTTTCAGCGGTCATATTTATGAACTGATAATGCCATTGTTTATTAAATACGTCAACGAATTAAGCGTCGCCTCAATACCGAATGAAAACAGTTCGTTCACGATGTTTCTGGAATCATTCAGTGGTGTTATCAGTGTCGCGCCGAAAGATCGCCTGATCGATAATAATTTCACGGCTAAATTATTTGCCGACGACGCCGTTTTGTTGCCCGTGAAGATGCACAGTTTCATTAACATCGTCTTTCCTTTATTGTATTCCTGTCATCAGGCGGTACAAATTGGCGCTTTCAAAATTTTGACCACTATCGCCGGCGATCTGGCCGAGATGCTTCAGAAAGACGACTCCGAAATTGAAGAGTACAAGATGCCTCTCATAATTTTAAACAACATTCAATCACTGCCTTCCGACTTGATTTCCAGTATAAAGAGCGGTAATTGGAGCAGCGTATCAACTCTCGTGAAAGATCCGAAAAATCATTCCATTTTCACGGGCTACCTTTTAACTTGGCGTATTGTTCTGCTATTATTTCAACATTCCAGCATAGAAAATAAGGCGCAATTTGCTTCGTGGCTTTTGAATGAAAATGAGTCGTTCAATTTGTTGATGGAGTCCTTATTTCGCATAGTGCCAACTAATCCAATATCTTCGTTGAAAAATAATTCACTCAGTGTTAAGCACGCGGCGCGCACTCTCAATACCATCAATCTCACCGAGGAGGATCCGGAAATTCTCGACCAACTGAGTGATCATCGCTCCATCATGCAGCTGCAACATCTTGCGTGCTATATCTTGCGCTGCATCCTGCAATACGCGCCAGCTGTCGGCAGACAGTGGTGGCTCAGACAGCCGAAGACTGTGGCAGCTGAATGGGAGCGTTACATTGAGCGTTACATATCGCCGCATCTGTGTCGAATTCAAATTGAAGAAGTGAATAAAATTAGTGCAGAAACAACTGGACAGGAGAATACAATCACAATCAAAGGTCGACCAGCAGCCAGAGAAGTAAGTCCATTTGTGTATATATTTGACAATCTCTCTCTCTCTTCTCCCTTCTCTCTTCTCTCTCTCTCTCCTCTCTCTCTCCCCCTTCTCTCTCTCCTCTCTCTCTTGCTCTCTTCTCTCTCCTCTCTCCTCTCTCTCTTATCTCTCTCTCTCCCTTCTCTCTCTTCTCTCTCCTCTCTAGCTCTCTTCTCTCTCTCATCTCTCTCTCTCCCTTCTCTCTCTTCTCTCTCTCTCCCTTCTCTCTTCTCTCTCTCTCCCTTCTCTCTCTTCTCTCTCTCTCTCCCTTCTCTCTTCTCTCATCTCTCTCTCTCTTCTCCCTTCTCTCTTCTCCCTTCTCCCTTCTCTCTCTTTCCTCTCTCTCTCTTTTCTCTCTTCACTTTTCTCTCTCTCTCTCTCCCTTCTCTCTCTTTCCTCTCTTCTCTATCTCTCGTCTCTCCCTCTCTCTTTCTCTCTCTCTCTTCTCTCTTTCTCTCTCTGATAAGAATGCAGCAAGCACACTATAATTTTATTCAAACCTATTTTTCGTATGGATGTTCAGGTGCTGGCTGTGTATGAACTGGTGGATAATAACACAATCGAGATGATTGTCGCTTTACCTTCCAATTATCCACTCGGTCAGGTCAGTGTGGATACTGGACGAAAGGTCGGCGTCTCTACACAACAATGGAGAGCTTGGTTGTTACAGCTGACGATGTTTCTCCAGAATCAGGTTATTATGATGAGAAAACATTTTATACTTTCTAATAATGTCACTTATCGATAGATAATGAATATCTATGTTGATTAGGAATCAATCGATAAATAATGAATATCTATGCTGATTAGGAATCAATCGATAAAAAATGAATATCTATGCTGATTAAGAATCAATCGATAAAAAATGAATATCTATGCTGATTAAGAATCAATCGATAAAAAATGAATATCTATGCTGATTAAGAATCAATCGATAGAGAAATCTGTGATACTCCGACATTTCAAATTTTTTATTTCCAAATTTAGAATGGTACAATATTGGAAGGAATCAAATTATGGAAGCGAAATCTTGACAAGAAGTTCGAAGGCGCTGACGACTGCATGATCTGCTACTCGATTCTTCACGGCACCACGTTCAATCTGCCCAAGATGTGTTGTCGAGTGTGTAAGAAGCGTTTTCACTACGCGTGCATGTACAAATGGTTCACAACCAGTCAGAACCCCACGTGTCCACTCTGTAGGAATTTGTTCTATGATATACCGCATGCGTGGAGGAAAATTCAGAGGAACTCAGACATGGACAACTATTCAGAAATGACTTAGAAGCATAGTAGGGGGGGGGGGTGTTTGGGTGCTTGTTTTAGACTTTTCGTCGCTTCTTTAGAAGGTTTTCAGTATTATTATGAAATGAACTGCATTGTAGAAAGGAGTATATTATCGAATTATTCAAATGAATAAATTAAGAATATTCATTTTAAATAAAAACTGTTTTCTTTTCAATTTCCCAAATAAAACATTGACCAGAGAACTATCTATGTCCATATATTAAAGCTACTAGCGTGTTTATTAAATACTTCGAAATTTTAGATGTGAAACTACTCTCAAACAATTTGTTTGTTGAATACTTGTTACTATTTGATTTTTGACTAAACATTTAGAATCCATTTTGAAGTTTTGTCCATAAAACTCAATTACTAACCCCACCATCCGTTATCTCGCGTGCCATGATTTTGTTATGTGACGTCATATTTATCAATATTTCATAGTATATTATATATAATCACAGTAAAATATTCATTCATATTTTATCCATCGAAACTTATTATGAAAGAAAGTTTGAAAGTAATGGGATAACCAGAAATGAAATCCATATTTTAATTGGTGCGTTAAAACATTGTTTGTGATTAAATGCATTAAAAGTTTGGTACCTACTTCACCACTGCTTATTTGATTGATTTAGAGTGTTTGACTGCAAATAGGCTATGCACCAATCAGAATCGAGTAGATAAATTTACTAAAATTGCAAATTTATTAAATAATAAATTTCGTGGTAGAATCATTTACCTTCATTCAACAAGTCATCGCATTCATTTGTAAAAAGTTGGGGCATGTCATCATTTGATAATTACATTTTTTATTATTGTTTGCGGTGAGGTTTTGGGACTTAAATGTGGTGTTCATATTTTTTACGAAATAAATGGTATTTTATCATCACGATTTAGTTATTATTTCAATTCCTTATTCAATAAATGAATCAGACATTCCATATGTTCAAAAGATAACTTAGGATTGATTGTTGCATGTATATAAATATCTCATGATTCTAGTTTTTAAACAATCGAGATCCCACCTCAACGAGTTCCATCAACTCTGTAATTCGGAGAGAGAATTTCAGAAAGAATAACATCTTTATCATCACCCTTGAGCCAAGTCTCAGTAATATTGCACAAACATCTATAAAGAATAATCCATGATAAAGTTAAACATAGCGAAGGTTTCTTGTTACATTATAGCGAACAGTGATTAACGAGGCACATGTTGTAGAGAATCGCAGTTTGAGAGCTAGGTGTAACAGAGTCAGACTTCACAAGTTTCCCTTTAGTTTCCAATCATGAACATGAATCCATTTATTATCAAGAGCCTTTCCCGTTTGTAGCTTTCGGCAACGTGTGCAAAAGTTGGAACATTTAGTGGATCACTGCATAATTCATGGCTTGTTGGGCACAAGCAAATAGACATGCTTGCTTCAAAAGCAAAATTATGTATGGCATCTAATTCTATTGCCAACAAAATAAAGGATAAACTTTCAAAATATTGTATATATATATATCAATTAACTTTTTAAACAATTAAACAATCTTATTAACTTTAACGTTACCGCGACCAGAAAGATTTTCTTAGTTTATCTTACTTTTATAACATTCTTATTTAGTTTTAAATACCTTTTACTATCCTATTTGTATTCCTCTGTTCAATTTTAAATATAGTAGCCGACTGTTGTTGATATTTGGGAATAATAAAAAATGAGGGAAACATATGTAGTCCTACAATTTAGAAAAGTTTAATAGAAAGTATAATTAATTCAATTTAAATCAGCTTTTCATTTAGAATTCCTCTGATTAATTTCTCTTTGATTTTTTGATTTATAAAATTAGAATATTTTTAATTGCATCATTTAAGGCGTGTTTTTAAATTAAAGCATCTTCATAAGCATTATGCATTTAGCTTTCTGAAAATAGGTAGTAATGAAGGTTACTAATAAATCAAATTTAGCATTTAATTTATTAAAGTGAAAGAGCATCAGAGAAATTTAAGTCAAAATAGGTTGTTTGTTTTATTTTTCAAAAGAATAATCACTAAGGTTGAATTATTAGCGGTAAACTATTTTAATTCGAAATTTTCTTGAAGGAGAGACGATGGTAAATTGACGTTTTTCTAATTTCCAATTAGTTTAGACCATATGATTCTTTAAGTATGATACACTGCAGTGACAGTTTTATTAATATTTTAGACTTGATTTTTTGTGAACTGCTATGCAAATTATTACCTTAATTTAAAGATTTTACAAACATTACTTGTTAATTATTTTTTAAGCAATGTTTAAAAATTCACAATTTGAAATATGACAAAATTATAGTGTCATTCATTTGTTTCATAAATTCATAACATCAGTTTATTCATGTTTTTTTTTAAATTTAAAAATCTTGTGTTTCAGCAATAATTTATTACAACTGATATTCATTTATTAAAATCTTCATTTTCATTCCCATTAGTAATCATAAAATTTTCAATATTACTTTATTTAAACTAATAATAATTATTAAATGTTTGAATCTGGGTTATGAAATGTGTTATTTTTGACAAGACAGATCCAATGATTTTAATTTTGGAAATGATGTTATCTATAAAATATAAAAAAGGCATTACCATATCAATGATTATTTAGAAATTTAGAAAGATAAAGATAATAATTGGGGTACAGTAAACAACCCTAATTTACAGTTTTAAATTCAATAAAATCTCAATCTTATCCCAGATTGAGGCTACAAGGATAACTTTTTAGATCTAAAATGTTTGCTTGTTTACTTTAAGTAATTAATGAAAATAATAGATTTTTGCAATTATAGTTATTGATTTTTAAATTGAATAAATCTTCTATTTCCACTGGCCTGTTTTCTTTAATGGATCTTATGACTTCAATATATGTATAATAAATGTTAAAAATTAGATCTGTATTTCAAAGCAACTATAAATAGAAATATCTTTTTGAAAAGTAACACTTTTTGTGAGGATATCCTTTCTCATAATAATAATAATACTTAAATACAAAATATTCTGATAAGTAAGAACACCACATTATCTTTTCAAACTAATTTTGACAAAAAACTCAATTTTTTAATTGATTAAAGTAGTGATAAATTCCCTTATATCTCAAAGTTTACCAATCTATGTATTGTGAATTGAGAGAATTTAGTATGGCCAATTAGTTTGAACATAGTACCTATCATATCTTCTCCATCTTTTTTTTAGCTTTATAGCTTCCATATTTCCTGACTGACTGTTTTAAAATGTAATTTTTTCATGAACTTTAAAGTTAAAATGTTTCTTAACTAGACTTTTGCTTTTTATTGTTATTGTTATGCTTCAAAATCCATCTTCCACACACTTTCTCTCATAACTTAGTCTGAGAATTGTAAACCACAATACTTTTAGCTTCTACTATATACAATGAATTTACTGAATAATATATTCATATTTTAAAATTATTTAGGCTGACACTCTCACTGAGGAGCAAATGGCGGATCTGAAAGAATCTTTTGTTATGTTTGATAAAAATGAAGATGGAAAAATCTCTGCAGATGAGCTTGGGGTTGTGATGCGAGCATTAGGGCAAAATCCAACCAATAAAGAATTAGAGGATATGATTAAAGAAGTTGATAATAATAGTAATTATATTTGACAATGTTTTAAATTCGATTTTATCATATTAAAAATTCAAATCTCATTATCTACATATTATAATGTAAAATTTACAGATGATGGTACTGTAGATTTTGAGGAATTTGTTCTTTTAATGGCCAAAAGAGGTTTCGAAGGAAATAATGAGGAAGATCTCAGAGAAGCTTTCCGTGTTTTTGACAAGGATCGAAATGGTTACATTGATAAAGACGAACTGAGGTCTGTATCTATAACTACTGTATGCATGGAGATTGTCTTTTGATATTCCTGAAAATAATCTATAAACTTCTGTTATACATAGATAACTGTTTTAAGCTTTTGAGAAATTTTATTAAAAATAATCCAAAGTAATCTATCAGAAAATCCCCAAAGGAGAGGTTTTTTTAAATTTCAATATCAAGTAAAATCCAATTTTAATTCTGTCTATGATAATGACTCGGAGCAATCATATATAAACAACTTCTTGGACTTCCCATGGGTAATAGCCTGTCAGGCCTCCTAGCTATATTATTCATGGATACATTAGAAAGAAATACTCTCACCCAATGTAGCAACGTCGGTCTATTCAATCGCTACAATACCTATAGTTAATTAGTCGTGATGGAAAATAGATTTTTCAGCATGGAATTGTCAAAGCACAATGTATATTATTCCTTAATTGCTTATTAATTAAATCGCTAAAATATACGCTAGGCAATAATTTAATTCCTAGATAAATATATAAGACTAAGTATTAGAATGATTGCATTATCGCGAGGCTTTATTCTCCTCAATGATGTTTTAATTGCTTGCGAAAAGTTTTACCAGCTTGCGGATTGGAATATTTGATTAAGAAAGTGTATCATTTTAGTATCGTATTTCAGTTTTCCAAACATTTGAAAAATCATTAAAATTCAAAGAGAAAAAACTTCCTCTAAATTTTTTATCTTTAATTTCAAATTTAAAAATCGATTTTATGTAATTTTTGAAAACATTTTCTTTTAAAAGTATAACCAACATAAATTCTTTTAGCGCACATTTGATTTAGGTTGAGTAGAACCATCATTGTGGGACAAGACTCCCTATAATTAGTATTTTGAAATAAAGTTGGGCTAAAAACCGGATGTAAAACTTTGGTTTTAATCGGGACGAAACAACTTAGAACAACAATAGAATATATATATAGGTATACGAGTATATATTTCAAGAAATTCTAGAACATTCGAAATATCATAAAAATTATCTGAGTCACTTTTTAATCACATCATCATTAAGGTTGATGGTAAAATCTCTTTCCTGTATCTCATTTTCATAGTATTCGAGTGCTATATAACTCATTTATAATCTCTGACATGTGGATGGCTTTCTCCTTGTGTCAGTTACTTGACGTAATGATGTTTAGCGCCTTCTATTCTATAATTATGATTCTATTTTGCTAATAGCGACCTGTAGCCTATCTATGTATGGAATATGAAGTTATACTGATACTGATAAACAAACAGAAATATTTCTTTGACGGGTTGTTTATATGTAGGTATTGTAATTAACAAATTTGATTCAGATATGTTAAGCTTATATGAGAGAAACTTTATCTAATTAGATTTAGATGCGCACAGTAATTCAACCATATTGTCAAATGAACCACCAAGCGCATAGTTATCAGATACACATTGATACGTCAACGTGTGATTGAAAAGCAAGCGTTAGTTACACTTGGTGGATTGCTTCAATACATTCTGCTATATCTCAACCAAAGAAAGGACGAGCACACTTTAACAGAGCTCTGTTGTGACAGTGAGCTCTATTTTAGTAGCAAAAATTGAAGCCGCAGCCTATCTACTACTCATATAAATTCTCATAAATAGTATAACGACTGTTGAGTTAGACCGCGAGGGGAGGGGGGATATCCATCATTTATGCAGAAGCAGGGATATACATTTGATAGAATTGGTATTCAACTGGCTAGAATTATCATATTGAGTTCCTTATTCTAAGTACACTTGTTTATGAGTACACTTGTTTATAAGTACACTTGTTTATAAGTACACTTGTTTATGAGTACACTTGTTTATGAGTACACTTGTTT
>JAYMFX010264440.1:0-18850 GCA_036784945.1 Monocelis spectator
ATTTATAATGGTGGAGATAGGATTTTCTGCCGCTTGGTAGGAACAAATCGATATACAAATATCTACTAGCAAGAGTGCTTACTCTATGGGTAATACGGTCTATATATCGGTCTATTTATAGATTTACCTAGACGGAGATTTACCAAAAATCAATAAATTCTCTAAATACCGCGGAATGCTCGGCTGACCTCCGTCTAGATAAATCTAAAAATAGATTCTAGGTCAGTGTAGATACAGTACACTGTTAGTTGGGGTCACAGAGTTCGATTGAAATATAAAATTAAATTATCAAGCACCTTTTGTGTTGATATTGGGTTCGGATGATTCAGTGGATTTAGGATTTTCTGTACGAGATGATCTACTTATTTGATCAAACGCACGTCTGGGAGTAGTCGGGTGCACTGCATTGGATCGATTTCCTTCTCCAGAAGAAACAACACATTCTGAATTTTACAGTCAACATTATTTGCATCATTATACCATGTAAATTTTAAAGATAACAGCAGATAGACACATACATATTGTATTTTCTCTCAAAAACAATCAATAACAATCAATAACAATCAATAACATTTATAGTTCATAAATTTACTTGAAAATATTAAAATATTCTTTTGAAATTGACACTACTTTATAGTAGTAAGTTATGAGCAGAGATTTTAATTTCAGTATAGTGATCGAGTGAATTCTTCTGTTAAAGAGTTATTGTATAAATAAATAAATAAAAACAATGGTGAAAGGAAACAATCCTGTATCTGCATTAGTAAATTTCAGTATGTAAAACATTTTAAATAGTTCTATAACTTGTGAATGGTTAGAACTCTTGACCACCAATCCAGGGGTCGAGAGTTCAAATCCCGGCTAGGTTCCTATCCAAAAGATCATAAGATGGGAAAGAGACAGAAAGGGATGCGACCAAATACCTACAAATCGGAAATTACTTTTGTCTCATCAATGGACCAAAAATTGATCCTTGCGGTACTCCATATACAATTGGAAGTATATTTGGTATAATTTTATTCCCAGTAGTCTATATTATCAGTAAATATCTCTCCTAACTATACAATAAGCAGCAGAGAGTCACCATAAAAGTGATACACCCAGATAGTAACCCACAACGATTACTATCAAGCGCTAATCAACTTTACGATAACTGGGGATAGGACCGATAAATCTACAGAGTTTAATTGGCTAATAAGCTCATCTCGTTGGTTGATCTGTAAGTTGATGTAGACGCCATATATTCATATTCTTAAAATCATTCAAGATATATGACTCATAACATTTTTTTAAATACTAAAATTAACATCATATTTGTTAATTTATAAAAAAATAGAATTCCATTTATCTTATCAGTTTAGGTATCATCGGTTATGAGTAGATTCTTTTTATAATAATACTGTGTGTCTTTTGCGCACATCAATTATCGGTAAACACAGTTTGTTTCCACAATAAAGCTATGATGAATAAATAATACGTAGCTGATAGGTGACACCATAACAGAGTAACCAAAACAAATTCACGAGTGACTAAAACACCACTAAAACAGTGCTGTGATTAAAATCCTAATAAATATACTCACAGCTAGTATAGATAAGATTGAGACAAGCCTGTATGCAATTCAACACGAGCATTATATGGAATTATATTGAGCAATGAAGGCAGCGTTTCTAGAAACAATGCTCGCTTCATTAGTGTTTATAGAGTGAGACACAGCCACAGAGCACTCAAATCTCTGCCTGTTGATGTTAATAATAGCTTAATAATAATGAATGCTCACAGAATAACAATCAATATACGAGTACATACATACAATAGGAAGAGCTCAAACCATTATACTTTCTAATTCTATTGTAGGAATAAAAATTTACTTTCAGTGTACTTTTCTAAATGCCATATGTTAGAATTAGCGAGGGACAATCATGGGGACAATGGACACACAGTTAAACAATAAATATAACAAATTAAAATGTGTAGCTACAACGTATAACAACTTATGAGTTTTCCTTTTTCGTGATTAACCGATCATATTGATAATTGATGTATCAGGCCTTTAAATTGAATCAATTCTATCTTTTTCAATTTTTATAAAATAAAGTCAACCTAATACTATTTGTTTCATCAATTCCTATCATTTAACTGGTAATTACACACTAATTTTAATAATAACTTTCTATACATACTACTTTTAGCACTACTTATAAGGAAATTTATATTTCCAAGATTTTAATGAATTTAGAATTACTGAAATTGCAATCAATTGAAATAACTTTAGTACTTCTAATGTAACAAAGAAATGGTTTATTTATATCATTCATAAACATATTCATTACTTATTCAATATGCAAATTTATACGCAATCATTAAGTAATTAACCTTGGCGAGCTAATAAATAGATTGATTAATTGGGCATTTGTATGTGTTGGTCGTCAGATCACTTTAGAGGTCACTGAAATGCTTCCATAGCATAGCTAACCTTTGGGAAGGTCTGAGCATTGAACTGAATATATCCTCTAGCAGGGGAGATCTTCAACTAGATTGTGGGGTACCAGAAATGGATTGCCGTCGTTAATCCCTGTCGGAGAGGCTCAGTTGTTAATTTAACTCAGCTGAGATGGATAAATGACGGTCTGAGAATTTCCATGGTTAGCGCGTATAGAGCGATAAGTGATTTAGACTCGATTCAGACTACTGCCGACCAACCATTTTTGGAAATTATTTTATGGAAAAATATTAATCGTTATAAATCAACGATTATAAATAGATTGTTTAAATTAACGTACCACTGTTGACGTCATTATTGATGGAAAACTGGTCATCTCGATTTGTAACATTCTCGGAAGAAAAGGGGGAAGAGGAATCTCCCAAAGTAATTCCCCGATTAGTGATTGCAGTAGAATGCGATCTCATTCCAGAGCGAGTAAAAGAATGCTGCGACCGATTAGGCGGAGGTTCAACAGGGGGCGTTGGAGACAGAGAAGTGAAAATGGATTGACGATTGTGATTGTCAACCGCGGCAAAGAGGCTGGCCAGTGGTTCTCTGGAGAAAATGACACAAAATAATATGGCATCGTGATTAATTTAGACAAATTTCCGTTTTGTCGATGAGGAAAATGTTCCTACATATTGTTTACCTGAGATTTCTGTGCAGCCGTCCATTGAGATTCTCCAGCACATCATTGTCGAGAGTCATAGTCTCTTCATCGACATCTCTCTCGTCCATATGATGACTGAGGTCCGGTGAACTAGACCTGGACTGGCCGGTATCCTGACTCTCAGATGTTGTACCATTAGTATGCGAGAATTCATCATCCATGTCATCTTCATCATAATCTAATGCGTCTTCCAAGGAAGAGTAAAGGCCTGAAAAGAGTAAGGACATATAAAGAGTGCTTCATGCTTCATTTAATGAAAATCGAATCCCTTCGATATCTTTTGTATAGTTGTTGAATAATCCAGTCTTAAAGTTTACGAAATTTACTTCCTGACAAAAATCAATAAATTCTCTTTATAACGCGGAATTCCCGTTATAAATAAATCTATAAATAGATTATTAACTGTCTGTATTCTCTACTTACTTATAGGTTGTGTTGATTCGGCAGCTGTATGCCTACTACCCCTGATTTTCATCCTCGCCGTATCTTTATCCCTGGGATAAGCTAAAGGTGAAACTGATTCTGCTTGTCCAAAGTTTCGATGCGTATTCATGATTCTTTCCATGAGAGTGGTCGGCGGCTGGAAGGTTCTTAAGAATTCGAATAAGTCGGTCAGTTGGGAGATGTCCATATCGGAACTGTCCCGATGCTGATTGTTGTTATTGCTGGAAGCGGGCGCGCCAAGGTTGCAACGACTATTATTCGTGGCTCTTTCGTCACAATCGGAAGTGCTTCCGCTGGAATTCGAATGTCTAGAGACTGGGCGAGCCTGATCATCGCAATCATTCATCTCTACAGCAGTGGACTGAAAACAAAGTGTCAATTTTTGTTTTAATTAAAACTCTCTGCGCCATACATTCATGGCGAATTCAAAAAATGTGAACCTCCTACCGGATTTTCCGATTTATTTTCATCATTGGTGGTAGCCGATGAAGACGCTGCAAGTTGGGAATTATTACCCAATTCTTCTACAATAAATAAATAAAACAATTCGAATAAAATTCAATTCCTACTTCTGTGTTAAGACGAGATCTGATGAAAACTGAAGAGAAAATTGAACTGTGTTCTCCGAATCTGCTCAAATATTCTATCAAGATTATTCTACACTGCAACCCCCACCTGTGGTATTTTCTATAACATTCTCAGCAGACGCTGAAGCATTCACCACGGCGGTATCTTGCAAAGCCGAGTCGGCAACAGTTTGGTTGGAGTTTTCTCTTTCAGACGATGCAATATCCATTTCAGAAGCAGCAGTATTCTGACTGACGGTGGTGACGAGACTACCACCAGTGCTGCCTGGACCACCCGAAGACACGTGCAGCGATTCACCCGAGGAGGCATTTTGAAGATCAGCGAGAGCATTAGAATCCACTTGTCTTAATCGTTCTTTAAGATCGCGGATTTGGGATTTGTGCTGCTGTTGATTATTTTCTAGATAATTGACGTACCATTGCTGATCTCGACAGCGTTGGTAAAAGTTGGGCGGGCGGACCTGAAAGATCATCATTTTGATTCATTTGTATTGATATGCAGTTTATACTTGCGCCGTGTACTTGTACATTAATATTTTCTTTAGGGTGTGACCCAAGGACGTTTAATTGGACGTATATTAAGATCAATTGAACAAACCTGGAATTTTAACAATAGAGTGTCATGCTGAATATCCAAGTAGCCCTCACTGGCGAGCAAATCCAACCGAAAAAATCGATTGTAACCCCAGCATTCGCCAACTTCAAAGTCAGACGCGAATTCACGCACCACATTCTTACTGGGATCTCGCGACACTTGGTGAACCATCTCGACTTTATATTCATACCTGAAATGGAAACAAAAGGAAAGAAAGTCAAATTTTTTTAATTCTTTTACTATTTTTTAATTCTTCCTTTTTTACTCACTTGGAAGTTTCGGGTAGACCGGCTGTTAATTCTAAAAATACGGAGAGATAGTTTCCCCGCACTACACCATTGCCATCAGGATAGACTTTGAGTCGCCAAGTGAGTCCACAGGTGGTCAGTAAAGGACTATAGACTGGGTCGGCTCTTAATCGCAGTACAGAAAAATTAGACAAAAGAAAACTGCTTCCTTCGTATGGGGGAACTATCTCACTAAAAGAACGATGGAATATAATTGTTATCTTATCATGAAAACAAGGCATTAACACATTAATATTAAGACTATAGGGAAAACTCTATACCTGGTAAATTCCGCTGATATTGGAGTAATAACCCGAGGTAGTGACATTTTAGTAGCGATCATGCTCAACTTTTCCCTCAATTCATCGGCTCTCTGGATCACTCTGGATCGACTGCCCCTCGCCAACTCACTGCGAACTTCTTCTAGCGCGGACTCGACTAACTCCGTATCCCGGGCGAGTCTCTGCCTTTGCTCCGTGAGTTGCGATAGTTTGTGTTTCTGGTGACTCTCAAGACGACCGATCATGGATTCCACCGCGGTACGAATCTCTCTTACACGCTCTTCTTTAGCCAAATTGACTGCATCTACATTGCGATCCTGGAAAATCAATCAATCACAACATTATAAGTGAAAGATACGGTAATAGAAAGCCTGACATTTTCAAGCAAGGGATTAAAAACTTTTCAACAATCGATTGGTATAAATAGTAGGACATTTGCTTGGATTGATGTATTCAACATCTAAATGCTCGTATTTTATTTCTTATGCATATAAGGATTCGAATTCCTAATAAATAGAAAGCGGTACTCACAACATCTCTAACTAAATCGTGGAGGTCACGACTACGCCTTGATAATTTATTCACTTGAGTCTGAATAACTTCTAATTGCTCGATGTAAATTTCTTCCAGTTGACGGAACTGGTGCTCACCATGTCGGCCACCAAACAGAGCACACTGGTGACAGATGCACTCCTCACAAGTGACGCAATAGACGGACAGTTTTTCGTCATGCCTGCTGCATCTGGAACAGAATTATGATGTAATTGGTAAGCTATATAATTTTTAATATCTATGAAAAGCTAGTTCTATAGGGTAGGCCCATGGGTAGGCACACTGAATTCCCTAGTTCTAAGAAACTCGGTAATAAAAGATATAGATAAAAATCTGAACGATTTGTGTTTGAACATGCCCAGTTTTATAATGACTTAATTAGGATCATACTTTTCAGTAAGGTCAGTTATCTACACAGATGTCTACTACTACTGCTATAATTAAACCAATTTATTTTTACCAATTTATGGCTTAACTCAGCAATACTACATTCCATTTAAAAAATTTGGTATACATTCTCTTATAAAACAATAATTATAAGTAAATATCCAATGTTTCTATGGACTCTCTCTCTCTTTCTATATATATATATATATATATATATAAGTAAATTGAGTTTACATATCTTTGTTTTCTTTAAAATTTTGTTTTGTTGGTACAGGTTGTTGAGTCTGTAAAAAATCCAATTGCTGAGTGACCTCTTCTGCCCAGCGACAGTTCACCAATTCATGAAGGTGAAGTGAAGCTCTGAAAGTTAAAGAAAATATTATAACATTTTTGCTAAAAATAAAAGATGATTAAAAGCTGAAGTTTACCTACCTACAATGGGGACACTGTGCTTTTCTCTCAGTGATCCATCTCTAAAATATTTTAATGCACTGATATACTTACACATTAATAAACATATGAATAAGAAACTGTAAAAAAATTTATTCATTTATTTAAAAAAAGAATTTAAAATTAAAGAGATACATATAAATCTAGCATATCATATAACATTATAATGTCAATAAATGAGACATACTCTTATGCAAGAGTAACAGCAAAGTTTTGAGCAATTAGGACATAATCTGGCATCACGCAATTTACCCATACAAATATAGCATTTGAATACATCAGCAAGAGTCTAAAATTTAAGTAGAGAATGATTAAAATAGAAATTTATTAATTGACAAATAGCCAGAAATTAGTTTTGTTTATCAAAATGTTTTTGGTTAGATAGTAAATATTATTACAAATTATTAATTTGTGAGGAATAAATAATCTTTAACATTATCTGGCAAAAAGCTATTGTCAAACAAGGCATTTTATTATGGGACTCTCTAAATAGTGTATTATAATTGCATATGTTATAGCCATGTTTTGAATAATGTAGAACAATAGTAAAAAAGGCTAATCTGTCTGCCCAATTACCAACTCATTATAAATCTTTATATCAGATAGACCATATAGACCATATATATTACAATTGTAGAGGTTGATATTAGTGAGTATGTATAGTTTAGTAAAGGTATATTCAAATCAATATATTTCACTAATTCCTATACAAAAAGTTGGCAACTGGTCTGGTCTGGTTGGTTGGTCTTAGTAGCTGAGCTCTAACATTGATAATGTAAAAATAATTTAATAAGAATAACATGAAATTAAAAAAATACAATTTTAGATATTAATAAACTACAAATAAAAAGCCTCAAACCATATTGAAAAATGGGTCTGACAAGTTACACATTTTAATTTTGTGTAATTTGACAGTTTTTTTTCAGTATATTTCAAATTTCAAGATGATGATGATAAAATGTTGATTTAGTGAAGTAATTGAATATGATATCTTATGTTTACTTCAACCATCGATTCATCATAAACTTTACGATCACCAGAATCCCCATCACCACCAGTAGCCATTGTGATGGTATTAAATTATTCTCAATTATACAATTATTGGTTGATTATATTTCGTTTCCAAGACGCTATTTTTCAACTAGATGCAGTCAAAAAGCAATTAATAAAATGCACCATTAAAAGGTGAATAGGTTGATTCATTGTTGGATTTAGTTTCCTGTGATTTTTATTGTAAGTTTTAACAGTTTTATAACATTCTTACTCATCTGAATCACATACATAAAGCAGTGAAATATGCTGTTAAAGTGTCATTTTCATTTTATAAACGTCAAACCAGCTCATATTAAGTATATATATATGTACATATATAAATAAGGAAATTTTTGTTTCGAATACAACTGTCAGCTAATCGCCAGAATGATAAAATATGAGAAATCTTTGTAAAAGCAGTTTTGGTACGAAGGTTTAAATCATTTCAAATTATCATTTGGGAATTATTGAGTTTTGTCTATTCATTTGTATATGCACATGTAGCTACGTAAATCCACTTATAATTCAGTTAATAAAACAATAACAAATAGTTTTCTTTGAAAGAAATATTGTATTTATATATACGCAAAGGGCTTAAAAACCCCGAAAAGATATACACACAATTTATAATCAAATTTTAACGTCAACGAGTTGGTACACACAATATAACTGAACAATACGAGCGCACACGCACATATGGGTATAAGCAACTCAACACAATTACTATAAATAGGGTGTCACAGTCTAAAACGTGTTACTCACGCACGCTGAGGATAGTAGATCGATTTATACATTGGTAGTAAATTCAGTGATATAGATCATTAACACCAAAGCCCAACAAGCTAGACTTCTCATCGAAACTAAACTAACTAAAAGAAGAAAAGGATCAAATATCAGCGAATTAGTTCGTGATTCATCAAAGCATGAATAGTAAATATGCAACACAGACAATGACTATTAATAGGGAAAGTTTTAGCATTAAAAAAGTAAAGTTTGAATTCTTAATTTACGTAAAAATTAAGAATTGCATGATTGCCATTATGCACTGGACCGAATAAAAACAGGTATACAATGCATCAGCACTATTTATCTTCTACAGTAAAGAAAACATAGCCAGAGGAGAGTGCAAAAGTAAGAAATAGTGTCGACAAGCGGTTAAAATCATTCATAACTCCAATCAGGCATTCCAACCGATGGACCATTGCTCTGTGTCGGATTCCACCGAGTCGGATTCCACATCGGTTGATTAGATTTGGGGGCATTCAATTGATAAGGTGGCAAGGCTCCAGACTGATTCCCCAGCGATGGAATATTTTGTGGATGAACAGTCTGCTGCGGAGCAAACGTCTGCTGTTGAGGCTGCTGTTGCAGCTTTTGCTGCTGAAGCATAGCGAAAGCATTCGATAATTGCTGATTCGACTGTGGATTTGTCCAAAAGTCTGACAAATTCGTATTGAGAGAGTTTAGTGCGTTAGGCAATTGATTTGGTTGGCTTTGTAAATGATGATTCTGCATGCTCTGCATGGGTGGTTGATGAAAATTTGAATGGTGCGGGACGGTGTTCCCCATAGTCGGCAACTGTTGCGGTACTGATCCAGCCATTTGTTGGTGAGACATCAGATTAGGCGTCGGAGCGCTGTTGAAAGCATTGGTCGGTGGCAGGGGACCTGCACCACGGCGTCTTTCTGCACCAATGGGAGCCGGTACATTCATTCCCGCCGTGTGCTGACTATTGAAAACCGAAGTGTTAGCAGCGTTGTTAGTATTTGCGGCGAATGTGTGAAGAAGACTTAGAACATCTGAATTAGAAACATTCGACAACGCATGGGGCAAATTAAATTGAAACCCGGAATCTAAAATTAATAGTTAAGTAAAGCTTTAAAATAGAAATCTCTTCAAGTGAAGTGAAGTGAAATATTATTAAAATCAATAAATCAGAAAATACACTACAGAAACACTCGAATTATGACTATGCAAATATGAATTGGAAGAATTAAGAGAAGTCCAAGCAGGCAATAAATTCGAAAAAATCGGAGAGATAGAATGAGTTCATAAAATTTACCGGCCTGCTGCAGTTATCTCAAACTTTTCCAACCCTTGAATTATGAATTACATTATGGAGAATTGACTGTACCATAAATGATAAATCAACAGCGTCTCTCTGATTGTAGTACTAATTACCATAGAGATGTACTCCAGTTATTATGTGAATATAGAGAGTGGCAATCTGAATGATATTCTGCAGGCAAATCGACAAATGCTCAACTGTGATTCGCTAAGAATTAACGGCTGACTTCTAATCACGAATGAAATTCGCGATTAAGCTCGACTGCCTGCAAACTGCCATGTTTCTAATTGTCCCCTCAATGTGAATCAGATCAGCACTCTATAGATCACCTTGTATTCATTACATCTCTATGCTAATTACAGAGCAATCTATTCTAATGTCCTTACCATCGTGTAAACTTAGTTAAGTATTTGTTTTCGAATATAGTTGATTAAGGAATAGTAGTTAATTTTAGTGTCAATTCCGCCAATAATACGCTAGAAGTGGATAAAACTTAGAGTGATAAAGAGTGATTTGTAATTTCCAAAAGCTTTCGTAAAGGAATCTCCTTTAAATAAAAACACGGTAAATATATTGTGAAATTTTTTAATTATTTAATTGACAACCCTGTATTGACATTTTAGATAATTTCAGCCTAATTTAACTATAATTTGTTATTTCAATTAATTAAGAATGTGTGACTTTGTCTACCTGTTCTGTTAGGAACAACTGCAGATTGCTGAGCCAATTGCTGAAAGAACAGTGGATTGTTTGACTGATTCTGAGCCTGATGCAAATTACTGTTGTTGCTAAACATAGAAGTGGAATTCGGAAATCCATTGGAAGACGACATAGTCATTCTATTAGGTATTGGCGACGCGCCAGGATTCATTGCGTTGAGATTAAGATTGTTTGGTGCATTCACCAGCGAGAATAACTTCTGTTGGTGCTGTTGATTGGCTAGAGATGAAGCCTGCTGCTGCTGCGATTGGTAGACCAGGGCGGCTGTCTTGTTATAAATAATTTGTTGCTGGTGGTGGTGCACTTCTTGGTAATTATTAAATGTGGGTGAATTTCTTGCCAAAGGTTGATGAGGTGGTTGAAAAGAATTTGCAGATGGATTCAATTCACTGACACGCGGTAAATCCAATAGATCCATATTTGACATGGAATTAGTTGAGGGACTGTCATTGAAATTGACGGGTGGCACAATTTGATTCATCTGCTGTTGCATTCGATTAGACATTATTGAAGCATTTTGTAAACTTTGCTGACTAGGAGCGGATACATTCGGCAGCATAAATTGATTAGTTTCATTAGTAGACCAGTCGACCAGCTGATTCTCCTCTGATTGAATAGAGTGCTCCTTGAAGGAGAAGTGTCCAGCGGCACTTCCAGTCACAGTATGGTGTTGCATAGATTCAATCGAATTGCTTAACGCCTCTCTTGCCGTGTTCATTTCAGTTGTAAGAGATGGTCCAGTATTCCAATTCGATTCGATTGTTTTCGATGCCATTGAAGTGGAAATGGATGATATCGCCAGAGGTGGAGAGGATTCCTGGCTAACGGAGGATGATAATGGGTCCATTTGCGGCGATTGAAGTGGAGTGCTGCAAGTTCTTTGATTCTGCTGATGCTGGCTACGTTCCGAACCGGGAGCTCTTGAAAATGATTTAGTTGACGATCCGGATTCACCCAATGGTGACAATGAATCGGTAAGTACATTAGGAGCTGATGAAAAAATCTGTCCAGCTTGACAGGCTCCGTTAGGTGGACTGTTCTCGGTTGGATTCACTGTTGGGGAATTCGTATTAGGGTTAGTTGGACAGGATGTGTTGATTGTTAGTGCTGCATCCACTGGAGTAGAAGCATAGTGCTCGTTAACAATGTGAGACGCGTTAGGTAAAGGATTTGTGTCATTGATCATTTCAGAATTACCGAATGACTGATTCGTCTTACAGTTTGTAGTGGCTGAGTTCTCCATTTGTAATTGAGGCGATTCAGATGTCGGAGGTTGACCAGTAGGTTGACTGATTCGAATGCTTTCAGATATTGTAGGGAAATTAGATGATTCCAGTAAAGGAGTAGCCTTGTTTTGATACGAATTTTGTGAATTCGTTTTTTGAGCTGATAAACTTTTAGAAGACAATCCAGATGCAGCAACTTTTGCATAATTGGTGACCGATGAACTCCATGATTGAGAACTATTGCTCACATTAGCCGACGCCGCCAAAGAAGATGTTTTCATTATGGGTAATGGTTTAATGGCTTTTCTTTGCTGTTGTGTTGTGCATGGCGTCGAAGTGGGTAATGTCACGATGGAAGTAAGCAGCGGTTGGATATTACTGTTATTAGTATGCCGTCTAGGAGATCCTTTCATTAATATTTCACGCCCCAATGACTTGTTATTGACCAGCGCTTCGATTATCTGTCTTGCTTTTGCAACAGCCTCCTGACTCCCTTTAATATGAATGACACGGTCTTCATGACTGCCCGGTTTCTGACCCTCGATGTCAATGTGAGCGCCGGTTTGTTCACGTATAGAGTTAACGGTGGACCCACTTTGACCAATCACTCTGCCAATATCTCGACTAGGCACCGACAGAGTGGCACTTTTCTTTGTAACCATTGTCCACTTGCTGTCGCTAGGACCTCCCGTTGAGGCAGCATTTGTCGCCAAATGTTGCACCAGTGGTTGAGCTACCGATTTAGTTTCAACAAAATTGGCCCAAGCCGCATGATCAAAGCCATCAGAGGAAAGATGATCAGCATAACCCGGTGGTTCGCTCTTCTCTTCCGTATTAACCTTTTCCGCATTATGAGAAGAAAAGTGATGCTCCGCATTCCCGTTTACCACAGCTGACAGGGATTTCGTCTTATTTTCTTTTGTGGAAGATGTGGAAGAAGTGGTTGACGTGGTAGAAGTAATAGATCTCGCATCTGTCGTTATGCTGGAAAAGAGTGAGGAGGTAAGCAGTTCTACGGATGTAACGGGATGACTAGCGGTTGCATTGAATGACAGAGAGTCTTGATTTTTATCTGACAAGCGAAGAGATGGATCTATTGTCTTTAATGTTGTTGTTTGGTTGGATAAACTATTCGACTCGACAATCTTATCTCGATTTTCTTTATGTCCCTTCCTCTTTTTCTTCTTTCGGTTGGAATTTTTGACTTCTCGGTCATAGGTAAATTCTGCGTTATCATCTTCCGGTAAATGATTCGACGATGGTCTTTTAGGACAGTTCTTCTCTTCATTTAGATTAGGAGTATCCTCTCTGGATGAAAGTTCTGGACTTTCACACCGATAATCTTCAACATTCTTCTGGTCATTACTAAATGTAAAATTAATACATCATCAGTAAAATATGAAGATCAATTCAATCATATAATCGATATATCGATTATTTTATCAGATAAAGATATTCTCCTCACCTTTCTTCCTTATCGTCATCGTCGGGGTTATCATTGGAAGGAAGATCGCTTTTCCCGCAAACTCCATAGCAGGACAGGGCTTCTTGCTTTAATCTTCGCTTCTCCTTCTTTTTTTCACGACGCTTTGCTTGCTGAGCTAATCGCCTATCTTCTGCATCACGCTCCTCAGACAATTCGGCCAGTAAAATTCTCGCATTCTTATTGGCTTCAGCTTCTTGGGCATCTTTAGCGGCAACAATTAAATCCATCGATTGACTGCACCGCTTCGCTAATTCCTGTAAATCAGCGTAATAAAGAATTCTAATTGAATGAAACAAATAAGTACTACTTCAAAGTAGTAGAATACGAATTATTCAAATTCACATTCAGACATTTTTTGATAAAAGTACCTTGTCGGAAAGAGTTTGGATATAACGAATGCAGTCGTTGTCAGAGGGGAATTGAGTCACATAGCACACAAGGAATTTGACAATCTTAATATGACCACCGCGGAAAGCCACCATCAGGCAGCTTACTTTACGATTGTCCAAACTGTTCACATCAGCATCATGTTGAACTAGGCGGACGACCACATCAAAATGGCCACCTAAATGTGTAGAAATCAAAATTTCCAATTGATAAATTGTGCACAGATAATATGATTCATATCGAGTGTATTTGAATAGATTACCTGCACAGGCTAGCCAGAGAGGTGTGCCACCTTTCTTGTTTTTCACATCCACGTGCGCCTTCCTGATAATTCAAAAGATTCACTTTTAGTATTTATGTATAGAAGAAGTCGACGAAGAGATTTAATGCCATTAGAATAACTATAACTATTGAAGAATCAATCGCCAGAAAATGACAATTCTATTCTATCCATTATGAAATGAGCAATGGCTATGATTATGGCGGTTGAAAGGGGAGGGGTTCCAAATGAAATTCTTTATGAATTTGGCTGCTGACTTTTATCAAACTGAGTTGCATAAAGAATGTACAGCACAGTCAAGAGTTAGTTTCTTCTATTAATTCAGAGTTTGAGTTGAATTCTTTATATTACGATTCACAAGAGAAAAGAGAGAGAGAGAGAGAGAGAGAGTTAGTTGCTCAGTCGGACTATAATTTCAGATTACTGAGATCGCTAATCCTGCGCCTCACATCGTAACATCCCTACTATTAAACCCTTCGATGACCTCTTTGTCTCTCCAGGTTCGGAGGAAATCATAGAATCTGGGGATCAATTTGACTCCATTCTTAGTTTTACGCTCTGCAAACAACCTCTGTAGAATAGCTATGCCAATAGCCATGATATCCCGAGTCAACTACGCTGCATTTTGTGAATTTGGTTCATAGATAGTCAAGAAAAGATCCAATTAAAGAACGCATTGACACGCTCGATTGGAAGTCTCCGTCTAACGTAGTTGCAAAACAAGGAGACGCTCACTCAATCACTCTAGCCCTGTATAAACTATAAAAAAGCCTCATTATCAATCTCATCAATGATCCGAAGGAAACCGAAACCTTTAACGCTACAAAAATGTAACATTCTAATATTAGAATTTGGTTCATTTCAAATCAAGCGACAGTATGAATCCCTCACGAATCTAACAGTAGTTTGACAAATTTGGCGTGACCCTTGTCTGCGGCGATTGTTAAAGCAGTATCCCTGGAGGACGGGACGGGTGGAGCGTTGACGTCGGCACCATTGTTAATGAGAATTCGACCCACTTCAACGAAACCGCCAGATGCAGCTTCCATCAGAGGAGTCAATCCAGTCTTTGCACGGTGTTCAATGTTTGCCTTCTTTTCCACAAGAAGACGGACAACCTCATCACGACCCTGTAATTAACAAGACACGACCCATAAGAGATATAATAGAGATCCATGATTAGGCTGATACGAACGAAGATGATATTTATTATCCACCATGCCTATAATCAATCTGACCCTACCTGAAAACAGGCCAATGTCAAAGCCGTATTTTTATTGGTTTCGATTTGTGCATTGATGTCGGAACCATTGTCGAGTAGAAGTCTGACAGCATCAACATGACCATTCATAGCGGCTAGCATGAGTGGACTGATGCCCAGCTTAGATCCAGTGCGTGAATTAATCTCGGCATGACTCTGAAGGAGCAGCTCAATCACATCCACAAAGCCCCCGGAGGCGGCCAGACTGAGGGGTGTGTAATCGGACACATTTCTATGCTCACGGTTAGCTACTCTCTTCAGTAATTCAGCGACAATCTATGAATGAATTTGATTCACCAAGTTATTTAGGCGTATGATTCTCCATGATATTATGAAATCTAATTTTATAAGATCGTCTCATTTCAGCGTATCACCTCATATTTTCCATTGGAACAAGCGATTGATAATGCCGTGTCTTTAGTTCTCTCAATTTGAGCTTCGATGTCAGCGCCATGTTCCAGGAGCACTTTGATTACTCCCAGTTGAGCTTGCAACGTTGCGGTGTGCAGCGGAGTGGAACCTTTTTTGTCGCGGTGTTCAAGATCGGCTCCACGAGAGAGAAGTAGACGGACCAAGTCAACATGACCACCAGCACAAGCCAGAGTCAATGCTGATTCGAGACTGGACTCGCGATAAGCATTCACGTCCATCTGGTGGGAAGAGGAATTTCCAGTGGAAGTGGGATGACTGACATGATTGGTTGCAGTCTGACAATGACTGGATTTACAAGGACCATTGCTATGAGAGTGAAAGGCTTTGTTGACCATTGAGTTCCAGAAATGGTCTTCTACCTAGAAATGACATTTTCACAATATTCCTATGAATTCCTAGAAACACGTAGAAATTGATAAAAGCATCTAAACAAAATAAGAAGACAAACCTGATGATTCAATAATTTCTTCTTGTGAGGAGTAGATTCGTTTGGGTTGATCACTGAATTGTTCGATGATGGTACAGAGACAGCGCCATTAACTGATGATTGTCCTTTATGGTGCGCTCTGCCAGAAAGTTTGGTCTCTTGATATGTGTTTCCAGATGAGGAGCTGGATGACGAAGATGATGGTGGAGGAGGTGGCGGCAGCGTGGGTGGTGGCGGCTGATGAGATGGCAGGAGAGGCGTCTGCTTGAGCGGGGAGTTGTTCTGGAAGCGTGAATGTCGCGAATTCTGAATGCAACAAGCGGCTTGACAGAGGCCTTCCAATTGAGAGGAGAGATCGTTTGGTAATGGACTTGCGGGAGAACTATTCCTGGAATATCAAATTGATTATTGATTAGGACAGGATGACAGAGAATACTCTATCTATCTGCACAGTTTGGAATGATTTGAAATGCACACTTACCCTGCTTGGTATTCACAGTGACACGAATTCGCATTCTGCAGTTGCTGTTGCCGATGAAAGAGATGTAAATGCTTTTTGTTTGAGCTTGTCGCTGAACAGTCAAACAATTCCGGGCACAGATCACAAGGAAGTGTCTGAGAGTGCTGATCAGTGCAGGTAACAAGATGACTTTCATTAGAAACATTCTCCTCCTAATGAAACAAGGAGAAGTACGGTAATTATGTTAGAAGAAGTAACAACAAAAAAGAGTGAACCAACAGAGAGATCGAGAGAAAGAGAAACACCTACCTGACTTGATTTACTAAATGATGGCGGCGCTTCTCCTACTCCTGGTGATCTCGGATGGCTGGGCAATGGTGGTGGCGTCGAGGGACAAGGTGAAGGACATCTCGGGGGTGAGGCGGCGTGACACTGCTGCAAACAGGCACAGCCAGCATGTTCCACACCGTTTTGAAGCTGCTCGTGGTGAAATTTAGAAGAGGAGTCAATGAGAGCGGCATTGGGAGATGATTCCCCATTGCCAGGATGACGCGAGCGTCTAACCGGAGTAGTTGAACCGCTAATTTTACCGGGAACATTTATTGACTGAAAGTGGCGATGTAATTAAGGAATTAACAATGGACAACTAAAGCATTAAAACTCCCACTATTCCCACAATCTGATAGTTGCTATTTTACCTGGCTGTTATTAATTGGTTGAGTGATTGTTGCCCTATCATCATTGTGAACATTACAACTGGAGGTGCGCTTCGGAGGTGCTTTCTGTAGATCGGTAGTAGTCGTGACCCCGGAATCGGGTAGCCTCACATTGTTGGGCGAGTTTTGTTGGGAGGACTGACAATTGGCAGTGTATGACGTCACAATGCTGTTTAGCTGAGGATCTAATAAGCTGGCAAGGGTAGCTAGATCTTCGCTACAACTGAGAGAAGAGGAGCCGGTGAGTTTCACAGCTCTCAGCTGTCTCAGTAATTCTTCATGCCGAATATCAGCATTATTAGGAGACAACAACTCGTCCTAAAACAAATTCCGTGAAGACCATGTTATTTATAATAATCTGCACAATCAACTCAAAAGAGCAGTTTTGTAGTGAATGATGGTACAGAAAATGCGTCCTCATATTACCATAGTTGCTAATGCCCAGTCTGAGGAGGCGGGGAACAAGTTGCCGGTGGTTCCATGCGGAGAGGATGACTGAGTGGGACTGTGCAGTGAATTCGCCTGATTCCCCTGATACTGGTGCTGATGATGGTGGTGATGCAGGTGACTGGGGTTGCTGCACTCCTTTCCGGAATACAATCTGGAGGGGTTATTGTGAGGGGATGGGGTGGAGGGCGGGGAGATGTCCAATCCATTTGGATAATCGAGGAGGAGTTGAATGACATCAGTATGACCGGCTCGTGAAGCTTCGATGATCATCGTGCTGTTGTCTTTTAGGCGATATTTGGGATCTGCACCTTGCTGTAGAAGAAACTTCACCACCTGTGGAAGAATATTTTCACAATTATCAAACACATGCTATGCTCTGCTCTGCTATACTGTGCTATGAGTGAAATAATTAAGAATCAGAGCTTCGGTGACAGACATGCATCCAATTCAATTCGGCTTTGACATCAATTTTAATGAAACAAAATTAATGTTTGTTTCATTGAGTGAACTGAATTGAGTTGAACGTGATAGATAAATATAATCATTTCATTTGAGAGTTACTATACTGTTTAGCTTGCAAAACCCGCTGATCGCATCAGAGAGAGAGAGAGAGAGAACAGACTATAACTCAACTAAATCAAAGCAGGTATGAAAATAAGATCGATAAAATTCTCGCTCAGTCTTTAAATTTCATTTCAATCAATATGGAGATGCTATCGAGAGAAAGGATCAACACATGGATGCTTTTCCAATAAAAATGCACCACAGACATTATAATTAGCTTAGTTAGTCTTTATCATAATTAAAAAATTCTTTCATCCATTAAAATATTTAGTGTAAATGAATGTGGTGCAATCATCACATCATCAAGAATAGAATCGCTTGCATCGATTTATTTTTGATACCTATTTTCATACGGAACAAATGATCTAAATTATATTAGTAGTAATGTGAACCACCGTACATTTTTTTGCAGCGTCTTTAGACGCTTTGACATTTTTTGCAGCGTCTAAAGACGGTATAAAAAGCGTCAATTGACGCTTTTTATATTGCAGCAAAAAGATATAAGCTGCAATATAAGCCTAATGCGCTGCTTCAACATTGAAGATTGACAAGGCGCTGCGAACAAGGTAGCTCACGCTTTCATTTATTGCATAAGGTCGTCCT
>JAYMFX010264551.1:0-18848 GCA_036784945.1 Monocelis spectator
ATTTTCGAAATATCGGCCTCTCGGCTCTAGGCTCACTGGTTGCGATAAAGTGCGTCCTGATATTCACGTAGTCCTCGATGTGAATATCATCCAGTCATAGATATGTGGATAGCATCTAGTCATAGATATGATAATTTGTCTCTCTTATTTTAGATGATTCTGTGTGCTGTGATATTATTGATCTCATTTATCGGCGTAATATTTTCCAGAAGAATATGATGTCTATATTTCCCAGTTAATGCATACATCGATGTTATATCTTCATGAGTGGGGTGCTAAACAATATGTACAGACCTTCACAATTACGTGAATTTACTTTCAATTTTATCATTTTGTTTTGTTGAGATATTTTTAAATCGATCATGTGTAACTGGTTGTGACACTCATTTTATGTTTCTTTACCATTGTTTTATGCATTTTATGTTAAATAAACTCGATCCCTATTCATTATAATAAGCATTCATTTTTGATCTCATAGTCTATAATAATAAAATTATTTTAAATTCCCATTTTATAAATTTTATTTAGGGAGATAAATTTCAATACAGAATAATTTAAAAATTTAAGTAAATGTACATAAAGTTTTCTCCCAAGGAACTTTAAAAGCTTTCGCTTATCTAGAAAGCACCTTTTGTATGTATTAAAATAGAAATTATAATTAGTATAAGTACCTAAAATGTAAAATAAACGGATTGAAAAAGTAACACTAAATTATTTATGTTATAATAAGTGTATAAGATTGATTTTAAAATGTTTAAAAGAAAGTTTTACATGTTACCACATTTATTAAGAAAAGTTAGTAGGTATTAAATTTTAAAGAAATGTATTATTTTATTATAGAAATGATATTTTTATAAATAGAACGAAAATTTCGAACTACATATTACGATCAGGGTGTACTTATCTAGATAAGTACACCCTGATTACGATTATCGATTACAAATATTAACTCTCCACAAATTGTCCAGACCATGGAGGATAATAAAAAAAACGTTGTCGAATCCATATGATATTTATTTGATTCGTATACGAATCTTGTAAATTCTGAAAATTGTTAACAGATCGCGCAAAATCCTTTGTGGGCCAAACTGCAAATATTCAAATAGATTTTCCCATTTACGTCAATAACCTCCAATAATAATAATGTACTATGTAATTTAATACACATGCTATCTTTAATTCTGTATAGTATAAATTGCACCTTCGGATTTCTTAAATACATATACCCACGCTTATAGCTATGATTAGTATGTTGTACAAATGAAAGATTGTAAAATTATTAGTAAAATACGTCGTATATTGCTATTTATATTTAATTTTACGAGTAATAAGCAATATCTCATAATATGAGAGTACAAATCACAAATATGAGAGTATTACATCAGGCTACAAAATAAACATCTGTGAATAATAAGAATAAAATTGTGTGATTAATTACAAATATTCATTGTAAAAGTCACATAAATGCTAAATACACACACACACATACTACGTACGAAAAGGTTAAAAGAAGTTGAATGAGCTGTACAACTTCCGTTAAACAGATCAGAATTATCACACAGAGAAAATCACAGCACAAATATTAAAATCTTCTTTATACAATTTTATTTTGTTGTCATAGAGAATTATCGTGTTTTTGTTAATAACTAAGAGATCGGTCTTGAAATTCTTTTGTATTCAAATTGATGGTTGAAGCGTTGGTGATTTTGTAGGACTCTGTATCAGACTGTTGCGAGGAGGAATGGGATTCATCTTGCAGCTGCTGATAAGAATACAAAGATTCACCATCAATTCTTGCTGGAATAGCGCGGCCATTGCTGGGAATGTCTAAAGCATGACTGGTATTAATTATCGATTTGTGATCTTTATTATTATTATTCAGTGCTGATACGACTGGACTTTGTGGCGGATATTTCCAAGCCGGTGATGGACGCACAGTGATATCATAAGGATCTCCTAACTCCATCGAGAGGTCACGCTCCTGTAATAGTCGACGACTTGCTAAAAGAAAATTGAAATATTTAGAATCAGTTTTAACAATTCAGTATCTATGCAATATAGCAGCATTCACTGAGCTTAGAATGGCTCTCATTATTATTGGCAAGACAGTAACTTACCAGGTGATGGTGGAGCAACTGACAATGAGGAAGAGCCCTCTTGAGCAGGACCGGGCATCATCCCAGGCGCCAGATATGGCATAAAAAGCATCAGGAAAGTAATCATGCAAAGACATAAACTCGGCTTAGAGGAGTCACCCAATTTCTGTTGAGGAGCATATTGACTCAACAAATCACGAAGATGGCGGACTTGACTCAGGAGAGATCTAAACAAAAGAAATGCAATCAAAAAATATTTTTAAGAAATAGAATTGCTAATTTAAAATTGGCACTTACTTGTTATCATTTTCTAGAACTTTCACCTTTTTCTTTAAATGTATATTCTCTTCATTGCAAACGGCGACACGTTTTTCTAATCCATAAACATAAACTTGCTTTTTAGCACGACTATTTTTTGCCGATATTTTATTTCTAATTTTTCTTCGAATAGTTTTCAAAGTGCGCAATTCTTCTTTAGTGAGTGGTAAATGTGTTGGTACAGGTAAACCTTCTTGCTTGAAAAACTCGATTTCTTCATTAGAAAGATGAATACACTCACCCTTAACAATTAAAATAGATTTTGTTATAAATACATAGGAATGCAGTTTCTTATTATAAAGATATTTGAAAAGATATTTGCTAATAATTAAAATATGAAATCTTACAGGTTTTCCTTCCACAATATCTTCATTATTTAGTGATTGGCACTGCTGCAAATCATGAACAGTATAGGGTAATGATCGGCATTTATTTCTTGTCTTTCTAGCTGGTCTTGATACCAAAGAATTTTTCCTTGAATTTACACCAAAGTGAACTGAGTCATTTTCAGGTGAGTATGAATATTCCAGAGTGCTGTTAGTTTCAAATTCATAATCATCATCATCATCATCATCTATAATTAATGGAAAGTTTTAAAAAAATGACTTAAATCTACATATGGTAATGCCAAATGATTAAAAAGTATTATTACTGGTTGCTCAATATAAAATTGAATTTGAATAATTTCTAAATAAATAACTAAAAACAAATTTACTTAAACACTAATGATATCTTACCCATTTCAATTAAAATATCATCATTGTAAATAACTTCTTTTTGATTAGCAGTCTTATTTTCCGATAATTGGTAGAATTTGTTTGAATTTAAATCCACAATATCTGTAATTCCATTGTTATAGGGTTCAATTCCAAAATTCAGAACACTTTGATTTGATTGATCAACTATCGTATCATCCAATAGATCAGCTATAAATGAATCGGCACATGTTTCATCATCAAGGTTTGATAAGCCAATGTCAATCAAGCAATCATCCAGTGATATATTTCCTGAGGGCTCATTGGGTAGATCAAAATCGAAATCAAAATAACCTGGATGAGGCAAAGAATTTGAATCACTGAAATTATCTTGACTATGAGGAGATAAAGTTGATTGATTTGATTCAGTATTAGATGTTGAAATTTCTAATTCTACCTAAAAGTATAATAAAATAATAATTTCATAATACAACCAGAAATGAATCTGACAGCGATGCCAGGACCAGTCATTGATATCAAGTTGTTGACAAAATTTATATCAAGAACTTCAGTATAATATGAAGACTCAGCTCTCACTTCTATTGGGAAGTTTTTATTCATAGTTTAGTACAACTATAACAACTCAAAAATTCACAGTCTGTGTGAATGGTCTATCTATGTTATTAGGTAATTTATTATTAAAATTACTGCTTATTAATAGTAAGACTTCCTGAATAATTCAATTGCTTTATTTTATTAGTATATTTTTTTAAAACTTCACTAAAGTAAAAAATATCATCAATAAGTAGAGTTAAAATAAGATTGTAACACACACCTTGTCCTTAATTATTAGTACCTATATTATATCAACATACATAGATAATAAAAGATACTTTTTGCACACTTACTTGGGAAAAATCATCAAAAAAGAACTGATCATTAGAACCACTATGCTGTTCCATTTCGTGCTTTGACTAAAATCTTATACTAAAAATAAATCCGTTACACAATCTACGAAAGCTAATATACTTCCAACGGGGAAGATGAGTTATGATGCTAAAAATAACCATTAAATACTTCAATTAATATATTTAAACAGATATACTGTCAAATTTAACTAACGATTACACCTTAGATTATACTTTAAATTATGCATACTCTAATACTCAAATATACTAATATACTCTAAATATTTAACGATAATTAAACGAATTTTTAATGTATTTTTCATTCTGAAGATTTGCAACATTCATGCTTAATTTCATAAATGTTGGCAACCATTTTCTACATTTCTAAAATAATATTCTTGCTGAAGTATTTTATCAGGCTCTAATCTTTATTAGTCATGATGTAGCAGCAATGATTATGCTTCTCTATACATTTGTATGTTGTACTTTTTTGGTGATATCTTTTTTGTCAGGTGGTGGGTAAGAAAAACAATTAACTGCAGAAAAATATGTAGGTAATCTTTAATAACAACTTTCATTATTCATGCAGATTATATTTATAAAATAAGCAGTTTTGTTATCTTAATTGTGTGTTAATCAAATCAAATCAAAAATATATTGAGTTAACTGAGTCATGCATACTATTTACTGAATTCTTAATTTTTCATTTATCTCTCTAATTCTTAAATTCCTTTAAAAAAAATTTTAATTAATTTCATTTGTCTGCTAATGTGTTTGTTTTTTAAACATATTGCTGGAAAGGGATATAAAAAGAAAAACATAACTATATTTAGAAAAATAATCTTACTATTTGATAGACTATGATAGTGAACAATAATCACAATGATTAATAAATAACATTTAAGTATAATATGGTACATGAATCTTTACAACTCTAAGGAAATGGTATTTACAAATAATGATTAATAAAGTTTATTTACAAATGATTCACAGGTTAAAATCACAGGCAGAACCATGAAGTAATACATGAGTGAGAGTAAAGATATTGAGAAAATGGTACAAAACTTTGAGCTCAATATTTTGAATGATTTCGATGCAACTATTATGATGTTGTGGATGCTGCTGTTTCAAAATACTATGATTAGATTTAATAATACTGGAAGTGTTTCCTTGAAATCCACTAAGACTAGAAATTTATAAAGGACATTGTATCAAATGTCTACATAAGATAGACAACATAAATATACTGTAAAAAGTATATAGCTAAAACTTTCATTTTTCAGTGACTAGCAGTTGTTCAGTAGAGGCTTCTTCCTCTTCTAAGCCGGGACCGGATTCTGAATTGTTAGTCGCCTTTCTTCTTCTAAATCTAGGATCTGCCAGATACGACCGACCTGATTTGTTTGCACTCCCTTGATTACTATTCTGTAGGCTCGACATTTCATTCAGTTGCAATTGAAATGGCTTGTGATGACCCGGCTGTGGTGATACTGCTTGTTGATTGCTGGTAGTTGCACCAAATGCGATACCTAAGAGTTCCGTATTCACTGCAGAAGTCGTTGATGGTTCTGAGTTCATAGATGATACGCTGATTGAATGATTGAATGTTGGCATAATTTCTGACTCGAGTTGAAAGGGTGGCGGCTTTTCTAATAAAGCTGATGGCATCTTTGGTATGACGATTATGTCAGCCGATGGTGCTTTCTCTTGGGCACCTGTCGATTCTGAACTGGACGTTCTAGGACGCGGATCTTTCGGTAAAAGTACACCAACTTGACCTTTGAGTCGTGGATCATTGTGAAGATGTGGCAAATCAGTTGGTAATTTCATAAGAGGATAGGGAACTTTAATTGGCACATCGATTGGTAAGAGACGCCAAATCAATTCTTTAGGTGGTCCTAAATTTGTCGCAATGATGGGTGATTTAGAGTCGGGTGATTGAGGAGTTTCAGCTGGCTGCTGTAAGGATGATGAATTGAATATGGATGACGACAAAGTAGGGGGAAATAAGGATTTTGCATCCATCACTGGGGGAGTTTCCTGAAAGATGAATTATTACAAGATTATTAATTACATATTGAATTTCTATAAACAGTTCGTCCAATTTCTATGAATTCTATTAATGATTTTCTTAACAATGAGGATCTTTGAAGTAGTAATTAGATATTTATGTGCGAATGAATTTATAAATATCTGATTTATTTTACTTACAAGTCTGACATCTGGTAGCTCCACGGATTTATCTGGTATGTAAGCGCCAGCAGGAATTTCTTCTACAGGTGGTACGATTTTAGTTGGCGACGACACTATTACCGGTCCCATTTTAACAATCAATGGTTCAGCATTGGTACGCTTTAAGAATGAAGGCGACAAGCCCTCCTCTGACTCATCGTTTGTTATGCCTTCGAGTGGCAGGTCTGTTTCATCTTGACATTCAGCGTTAGATTCTTTGCCGGTGACGAGGAATTTCGCCATCATATCTAAATGATCGTTCATATTTGGAGGATTGTTCATGCCGAATTCGTGCGCTGCCAGTGGCATCATGGGGCGCATGCCGGGTTGGTGATGGGGCGGCATGTTGTGGTGACCGGCCGCGCCTCGCATTCGCATATTGCCTTGATGATGGGGCGGCATATTCATTCGCATTTGGAATGATTGGGGCGGTAGCTGTCTGTTCATGAAATTCGGCGCTTGCTGGCCCGGCATCATGGCGGGACGCGGCGGTCCTCGCATCATGTGTGGTGGTAGTGATCGGTGATTGTAGTGCATGGACGGTGCTCCGCCACTCGGCGGCATAAACATATTATTCTGATTGTTGTTCATATTGTTTGGTGGTGATAGATGCGAATTAGGCGGGCCCTGAGGATTCATCATATTAAGCGGAATACGCTGATTGGGAGGCATCTGCGGGTGCATGTTGGGTGCCGGTGGAGGATTACCACGAATCATAGAGCCGAACGTCATCTGATTTGATTGGTCGTAATAATTATTATGCTGTCTAAAATTAGGAAGACAAAAATAATCAGTAATCATGACGACACGACCATTTTAAATTGTTATTGTTAAGAAGCGCGTAATTTGATTGTTTAAAACCAGAATTTGAATTCGCGGTTTATGATAAAAGAATTACTTAAAATATTTTATACCGTACCACCATTAAGTAAGCAGATATGTTAACATTTTGTTAAGCATTGAGTAGCGTCGCAAACAAAAGAATTAATTACAAGACACCATATTGTTATGGTCAATGCTAAAATTGTTAGGAGCGAAACTTGAGCTCTTCTTCAAACAATACTAAAACTGAAACATGACGATATCTGAAAAGAGTACGAAAACTTCAATATAATTTAAGCTTTGGCTACTATGTTTGACCACGTGACTTTGAGATATCCCCATGAAACTTTAGTATTATGTGGGTATAGGGGCGTAGAGAACCAAAGTTTGGCTCCTGCTTGCGATCGGACTTGTAGTCGAAAGTTATGGCGTTTGTGCAGAAAGTGCAGAAAGTAAAATGAGGAAAATTAGGTTATTTTGGACATTTTTCGGTCATCGTGTCCGACTCCTATAAGTGGTAATGTATAAGAGAGCTTAAGTTTGGCTCCTGCTGTATTTTAGGATTGACCGATTGTTTATTTAATAATCAATCACCAAAAGTCAACAATCCATTGATATAATCAATTTTGAAATTAATATTTTATGCCTATAATAGCTTGAATATGAAATCTGGAGAATTGGAATATATTAGAAATTTACTATTATATTAATTATATATAACTTCAAAAATGAAAATAATATTGTCAAAAGTTAATTAAACCTCTAATATATTCCCTAATACTATAGTTTTGTTTTAGCTTTGTTATCACCCTTGTCATTAGATTAAAATTAAGCAATAGGTTAGATAGGATTAATTAATACCTAAGTAATAAAGGACGGGATAGTAAGGGATAAAAGCTAAAATATAAATAATTGAAGCATTTATTTAGAAGGTAAAAGTCTCTTAACAAATATAGAATTTAAAATCCCATCAATTAAATCTTTTTCAATAATAGACATCCATAGATATTCAAAATTCTGATCAATTTTTCACTGTTACCTGTTTGAAGGAGATCGATTGAAATTGGAATTTTCGTGTGCACCCTGGTTTTCTCTGAAATTTGAATTAGGTGGGGGACCTTCTTCAGGAGGATAATCTCGACGATTGCCTCCTTTATTTGGAGGAGAGCCTGATGAAAATAAAGTTAAATATTTACAGAGGAAAATAATATTGAAATATTTTTACTAATATAGAATTTATAAATATAATAGATAAAATGTATATCTTCTTATACCTAGAAGACTTTTGCGTTTCTCATCAGACTGATAGTCTGCAAATTCGTCATTCATTATCTCTTCATCTCCATCAAGAGCAAAAGGCTAAATATAGAAATTAAAATATAAACAAATGGAATACATTCTAAAAATAGAAATTATAGAATGGAACACATTCTAAATTGAACACGTTGATTCATTCAGTTAGCGATCAATATTTATTCTCCACACAGTGGAGAGTATTAATCGTTTTTACATTCATCACTGTACGAGGAATGTAGAGAGTAGACAGTATATTGACAATCTTTACCTAATTCAAAATAGTCGATTGTAATTTTGAAAAACTAAGCTGATTTCATTGGTAAAACGAAACTAAATTGATCATTGGCTCACTTTCTCTTCCACAAATCGTTCGAGCAGGGCGCGCGTATCTTTGTTAAGCGTGATGTGAGAAAATTTACAATTATCAGCTTCGCGACAATATCTGGACCCGGTGTGATAAAATTTACAGGGAAACTCGTCGTGCAAATAGATGCAATGATTACCCTTCAGACAATGGCTAGTAGCATAAAATTTGCACAATTCCTGCTTCTTCGGGGGCTGAAAGTCATGACTGAATTCACAGTTTTCTGCCTAGAAAGACAAACATAAAAAATGTATTGATATGCAATTTGTATACAATATTATGTAGATAATTAATCAATATAAATACACACCTTTCCGCAGCGACCTTCCTTATAGTATTTGCAGAGATTCCTTTCACGAAATTGAATTTTCTTAGGGGGTGGTTTCTCCTGATCTCTTCTAGGTCGTCTATTGAAGTAATCTTTCGATTTTTGAGCACGCCGATTATCTCTGGCTCTTTTCTTTGCGGCGAGTTCTTTAGGATGATTCTGAGTTCGGAATGGACCCTAGACAGAATATTGCATAAAGTATATATTGTTACCCTTTTATCATAAATTATTGAAATATTCTTCAGTTTCACTATCTGCTATAGATGATCCATGCTTAAGAATTGCTTAAAGTCTTATATTGCTTACTTCTTTCTCGTATAAAGCCACGTGTATGTCAGATTCATCATTAGATATTGCATCGGCAAGCCTCTCCCGTTTGGGTGGAGAATAATATTCATTATCCGTAGAGTAATGCGGTGATCTGGATTTGGATCTACTGCCGCCGCCGCCACCATCAGATGGAGGGCCATATATGGCGGTGGGTGGGTGTCGATTATAAGCGCCCATAATCTCTTCGTCGTCTATGTTTATATTTTCTGGATAAGAGTCGTCATGCCTGGACCGATTTAAAGAGCCTCCTCGATGCTTGCTTTGCTTTTTATGAGGAGATTCGTGACGATTTCGAGACTTTTCATTAATTAAGTTAATGTCCACGTTTCCCTTTTTATTATGCTTCTTTCTGTGTTTACTTCTTTTGCGACCTTTGTTTCTAAAATTAAAAAAGTATTTTGTTTTATAAGCATCTCATGTAAAATAGATCATATTACTATCTATGCATAAATATTATATCTAACATTGATAGAAGAGGAAGGTCGACAAAATAGAACTGTTAAGTGACCCTCTAATTCTATGGAAAATGACTTCGCTTGGATACGAAGAGCATACAGAGATTATGTAGTATCCAAGGGAAGTCTAAATTTCCATAGAATTGGAGGGTCACTTAACAGTCCGATAACGGCTGATAGAAAGCCATAAATCATCTAATTCTATGGAAATTCAGCCTTTGGATACTATACTCCATACAATTATGTTATTCGTATCGAAGGGTGCTGAATTTCCATAGAATTTGAAGGTTACTTTAACTTAGAGGTATACCTATGCATATAGAGATCTTAAAGATGAAATAAAATAAGACTGTCCGATTTCTATGAGTATATCGATAAGTTTTGGGAGATTTCTAATGAAGAAAAGAAGAATGTCAGAATTTTAATTATCGAAAATTACAGCTGTTTTTTCCCTTCATATTTTAGCATGACGACGTTTTACCAAATTTAGTTGAACAGAAAAGGAGCTGATCATTCATCATAATACACTAAATTTAAAATGAATTTGAAAAAGTGAATTCATAACTAATCAATATTACATTAATATTACACTTTTGGGATTACTTACTCGCGAGACTTTTCCCTCTCTTTGGAGGGAATTTCTTCATTGCTGTTATACTCAGGTCCAATTTGCGAAGCATTGAAATCGTCAGGAATAGGTTCATCGTCATCGATTTCGCCGTCTTCCACTTCACCATTCTCAGGAGCATCACTAAAATGTAATATTAAGATCGAAAAGTTCATTTTTAGGAAGAAATTTCTAAGGGTTTATTTTGGGCATTTCAATAGGTAAGCATAGATGTATATTCAGCCATTAGAGCCAGAACTAAGCATGCTTTGTAATGACTTGTTTTCCCAATAGATATGAGAGCATTTTCATTGATTTTAAATCAATCAATCTCATTAAAGCATTGGTTAATATAGCTATCGATTGCAAGTCCTGAAGATAGCTTAAAAAGAAATTGATGTTAAATCATAGAAATATGTAGCATTTAAAAAACTTTCCAAATAAAAATAATCATTCTTAAAATATATATGTATCTAATATTTTTATTTCCGTTCTACTGATTCGTAAGATCGTATATCAATAACCGTGAATCTAAAAGAATTTTCAATAATTACCTTTATGAAAAACAAATTACATACCTTAATGAAAATATATTTCCCTTTATAAATCAATAATATAAACATTTTGACTTTAAAGCACTTTCTAAAAAGAGTGACACAAACAATCATAATAATTAATCACTTTTTAGGGGCCGTATTTCGGCATTTCGTTTTCCAGATTCTCAGCTATTGTCTGGATGATCGTAATGTTTTCAAGTGACATTACATTTTACTAATTAAACAGAAAAATGTCAATATAGAAGCTTTTACGCTTTTGAATATCAACATAAATGTTTGGATAAATTAAGTTTCGGATATGACCTTAAGATCTAATATGTAGTATCATATTAGGATAGGATGTGATGTTACAAAGCAAGTTAAAATAATCCAGACACAATTTCTGTCTTTTCAACAAGTATGATACAGTGAGAATACGATGTAAGTTCATAGAAATTTCTCACAGATTTGAGATCACAGAATCTATATAGAAATCTTTTATCAGCCCATTTCAAATGTAATTTGTCGGCAGTAATTAATTGATTGAAGTATTGAAGCCAGTAGAGTTATATAGGTGAAGCTTAGATTTTAAAATAAGTGATAACGATGTTAGTCGCTTTATAATATGATATCCTTCTTATCTCTTCACTCCTATTCAGTACAATTGAAATTCCAACATCGGTAGCCAAACGTCACATAACTATTATTAAGAGATGATACAATTATAAATTACTTATTGATTTTTTTTAATCTAGAAAATATATTTTAGAATGAGATTATAATTAACCATAGGTATGCAATCAAATTAATTAGAATAGGAAGTCTAAACATCATCGTTTTCCAAATATAGTAGGTTCTACTCACTTCCTATGTTAAAAGGAGAAAACATTTATAACTGGTAATAAAGTTTATCCCTTCTAAATCAATTGATATGTGCAAACATGAGATTTTTATAATTTGAAAGAAACAACTATGGAGACAACATTGAGTGCACTGCTCGGCACAACTTAGAGAGGCGTGCTATCCAGGAGCGTCACAATGAATGAAGCATGCATAAGTTTAAACATCTAAGTAAAATTGGCATATCCAACATAAATAACACCCGATCCCCGGTTAACTTTTTTTAATCGATGATAATAATTTTTGTGATCTTTTCTTTCAAAGTTAATGTAATAATAGTTACAGCGGATGGTCAACCAATTCAAATAGTAAATAATTGTTTTAATTTATACACATGTAGTTGTTTATTTATTCAATTATGTAAAGCAAGCCGGTTCATGAGTGTTACTTACCTCAGACATCATTTCAATTTTTGCTTATTTATTACTATTAGTAATATATGATAACAACAATTTAATTGCTATTCTGCTGTAAAATAATCCGCCATTTGTTTTTTTACTTCCTATTTAAAATTCGAAATGAATGCAATTGATTAATTGCTTACAATGAGAACATTAATAAAGTTGGAAATTAAAGTTATTGTTTGATAAGAATGTAAAGGTAAATATTCTTTCTTTCTAAGTTGCTCTCCTAAAAAGAGAAACTGTCGTTATTTTAAGAATCACTGTGATTAGGAAAATGGTCAATTTGACATTTTATCCAGCGATTCTGAAAATAACAATCAAGAAAACTTACCGACATTGCCCTTAAATTTGATTGAAGATAGGTGATACCAGTTTGAAGACTTAAAAATTTATTAATAAAAATATTTTCAATCCCTATTTTTAATGTAAATTATTTTGTAAACCAAAAATCATTAATTATTGAGATATCACTATTAGATGAGAAGATAGACGGCTATTTTTCAGCAAAATAATACAATTAGACGAAAATCATACTAAAACAAGCATAAATTCAGTGCAACTTTCAGATTCCCACTGAACACCGACCTCATTAAATTGTTGAATGGATTGTCATGTTCCGTAATCTTGATATTATCTGCCCCGTTTAGATGGGCATTTATTTGATAATCGCAGGACATATTCTAAAAAATACTTTTTAGAAAAAAATAGTGTTCTTAAATAGATTCGTTCGACAATTATGCTCCTGACGAACTAAGTTCCAGAATAGTATCAAACATAAACAGCAGTCGCTCAATTGAAGATAGTGCGCATTACAAATTGTGAAATCAACTCATTTAGACTGACGCGATACCAACGTTCAGTGCTACATTCAGGCACTGATCAATGAAATAGCTAAGCAACTGAAAGATTGGATTTTAGCTGGCCAATCAGAGACAATTTATCACGCTAAGGAATTGATTTTATTCAATTCTCTAGATTGACACAGAATAAAATGACGTGTCAGTTGCTTTGCGGAGAGAGAGAGAGAGTGGAATTGACTGTTTCTCTCTACCCTTAACCTTGCCTCTATTTCTTTACTCTCTGTAGCAAGATGAGAATTCTTAACAAATATATTAAGCTATAAGACGAATCTATATTGGCGACGTAATTTGAATATTGAAGCCAGAGGTTGAAGCTCAACGCAGATACAGCTAATAGCTATAGATTAATATATAGACTGTGTATAATGTAAATTTCAAATTTGAGTTCTTATTAATTATTGAATCATATTATCGATTTATAATATTCAATTCTTAAAATTCTAGTTATCGTTTAATTTAAATCCTATGCACAAGATGGCTGATATTTAATATTTTGTAATTTTTCTAAACACTAAATCGAGATTTTACGAATTTAAAGCTATGAAAACAAAAAATAATTCACATAACAAAATTGTTTAAAATATGTACCTAATTATACTTTTAGGAAACATTTTTTCATTAACGCCACCAAAAGTTCTAGGAGCGTTATAACGAAAAGTTTATAACAGTCCGGTTTATATTTATAGTCATTGCAAGGAAATCGTAATATGAAACTTATTATCCACAAAATCCTTAAGAAGTTAATTATTAACAAGTACCTATAACACTCATTTGCTTTATGAATGAATTAACTATTCAATTAACTTGAAGAAATTTATTTTTATGGAACGTTACCAGCAGCAATACGCTGGTACTATTCTATACGCTGGTACTATTCTATAAGTATTATCGGGTAAATGATTACGCCGTCAAAGGGTCGAGAAACGATAGATCAAATTTTTATAATATTTAGTGATTATTTGCGCAATTCGGTTTTGAGCAGAGATATGTGTTGTTTTGAGTAATACAAAATACAGTTATAGGTATCATATATCTATATATAACATTTTTAAAAGTAAAGAATTAAAAAAAAAATAGAATTATTTTTGATTTAAATTAACCGCATTATAGTTTACTGTAAAATTATAATTAAAGAATTCAGAGCAGTTCAGGTAATTAACAAAAATTTATTAAAGATATGTTTACAATAAAAGAATACATATTAATCTCAAATAGTATTAAATATAAAGAAAATGTTACAGTTAATTTCAATACGTATTACAATCTCAGCATAGAAAAATATTAGAAAACTAGATTGCTTTGCTAACATCTAAAGAAACATTGTATGATAATGAAAACATCAAACCAATGGAAGAGTGATGACGCAATATTGACTAAAATATTCATGTCTATAGAAATTTCGTTTCTTCAGAGTAGTGACCCCGTCCTCAGTATTATGAGAACCTAAAATAAATACAAAAGAAGCATGTAGGTACCTATATAGTTTTGTTGAATGATTTTATGGTTTCTAAGATAGTTATGTTTTGATTGAACATAGCAAAAAGTTGTTATTGCAGAAGTTCCTCAATACGTTCGATGGTTGGAGCCATAGAAACTACATAACGGTTCTTTGTTCTTCAGAGTTTAAAAAGTTTCTTCTAAAAAGGTTTTCTGCACGCATGACAGCTTTCTAAACATGACTTGCTCTGATCCAGGAGAGAATGTTATCCATCCCTCTGACATGAAGTATTTCTTCAGGAATTCCTACCCAATTGTATTGCAAATATTTCTTCGCATTGACCTGATTCTGGAGTTGTTCGTTGTGTCTTTCATATTCTAAGATTTTAAGGTGTGCACCTCATCTCGAAGGTCTTCGACCCATTTCATTTTAATTGAAAGCCAGTGGTATAGTAAGCAGACTATATTTAAATTGGAAAATTTTGAAACCATACCTGAGTTCTCTCAGACTGTAAGAAAGGCTGATTTGCGACATGATCGTGATAACTATTCGCTTCATTGAAACAGACATTTTAGATTTACCTTCATCAAATGACCTAAATATTTTATTGAAACGGAAACACTAGATAAACAAGTTTATCACATTCTAGACTAAAATACGCATAGATTAACAATGTACAGTAAACAATTCTGCTGTGCGATCCGAATCAGTCACCTAACAGACGGGATCAGTGAGAATTTCAGTCTGTTTGAAGATTCAATGTCTCAGGAAATGTTATTGTTCTACATATTTAAAATATTAATTAAACAAAATCAAACCTAGAAAGTCATTCGTCTTAAACGAAACATGATGAAAACAGATATTATCACGTGATTAGCTATTTTATATTACATAAATCATAATGCCAAAGTTGTATTATAAACCTTTAATATTTTTAATACTACCGGTGAAACTGTAAGTAGTACATCTGAAATTAGAATAATTAAAATCTTCATTAACATTTACCGCATGAATAGCTCGATTGGGAGAGGTAGCATTCTCATGTAGTACATAGTCGGTTAAACTTGGGATATAATTCCTATAGTTCAGATTCAGCTGACTATCATTGATTTGTTCAAACTTACTTTCATCTCAAGTTCCTCCTTCATCATGAGAGGGAAGCGAATCGCCCCCACCATATTCTCTATATTACTAAATTGTTTTTAAGGAATCTAATCAAAGGCTTCCTTTTCAGAAGTTGTTAGAGAATAAAATTGAACCAAATACATCAGTTGGGAAAAAGTTATCGATTGATAATAATTGACTTAAATAGTCTTTATACATAAATCGAAGAGTTTTACCACTTGAAGATAATGGAAATTCAGAAGTAAAAGCAATTGCTTTTTTTTATTCATACGGCCCAATGTGCTGTGGAAATAATATCCGCTATTTTTTCTTTGGTGATTAGGACCTATCCTGCAAACACAAATTTATATTTAGCTAAAGCCCAACAACACTGGTGCACAATTAAACAGACAGATTGTATTCAGAATCCAATTATCTTATTTAGGCATTAGAATTAAAATTTAGAAAATTACCATTTTTGCTGAATTCAAAATTTTAGACCAATTGTTGATTGGTTGATTCAAGTTTGACATTCTTTCATGTCAGATCATAACAATGCCTTGAAATAATCACTTAGTTTTGCTAAACATTCTATATTCACATGAAATTCATCACATTCATTCGAAATCAGGGCCAAATCAGTATTTACATTTATGCTGTTAATATCCTCATCATCAGTTTCCATTTCTAAAATAATTAAATCAAATTTAAAAAGTAAAAGTTTTATGTTATACTGATTGAGCATAAACATTTTAAATACTTATATTAATTTATATACTATATAAAACTAAAATACACAATTTAGATTGTCAAGATAAGAAACAAAGTAAATATTTTAAAAGTATTGACCACAAAAGGGTAAGTAATTTTTTTATATGTATCAAATCATCACATTTTTTAACTCCTAAACACAAAGGCTTTACATTTACCCATAAACATATGTACATATTAGCCACATTTCTCAATTATCTTTCTACTTTTTCAAACGGGTATGTACAGTGATTTGTGATAAGTTCATTAATAAAATGAATGCTTGCTTTTTGAACTTTTGAATGTGGAGAATCAGAAAAAATTAGCTCATATTTATAGAATTCAAATTTATTTGAAAACTAGCATTGAAAATATGTATTAAGTAGCTTCAGAAAAAGCACCAAAACTAATAGTTCCATTTGTATGTGCCAAAGAAGATTCAAACTGCATTGTTTTGTTCAACTGTTTCTCCTTCTGAACTAAGCAAATCAGACAGTGATTTTAAGATTTTTGATAAGTCCAAAATTTTTAAATTATTATAAGAAAACATAAATTCATACAAAATACAAAAAGCACCATTATTTTTTATTTAGACATTAATTTAAATTACAAGTCTGATAAATCATCTTTCATTATTTTTATAGGTAGATAATGAAGAATGCTGCAAACTAGTATATCATAATTATCAGGGACTAACAGCTCTTTGGGGTATCATAAAATGTTAATGTAAAATTTTTATAATTTAATCTAGTTTTAGACAATTGGTGAAGAAATTAAGTTAATGCAATCTTGAATATTAATTTCTGAGCCAATTTATTTAAATAAATATTTCAGACAAATCAACAGAGTGGCATTTTAATAAATTTAGTTATATTATTATAATGATTAGGTTGGTACTATATGCATAAAAAGCTACATTGGATTTTTTTTATTAAATTTATTGTTTTAATTAATGTATAGGTTGAAAACCATTCGGTGATCTAAATGCATAAATTGAATTCAATATCTTTAATTGATTGCATATATTATGTACTAGATTAAAGCTTGAAACTGAAAGCAATTTACAGAATTGAGAATTTGAAGATTTAATATCATCAAGTTATTATCTTTATAAATTGTAGGCTAGACAAATTATGATGTGACTTTAATTTTTAATTAATAATATAATGTCTTAGAAAGATTTATTAACCATTAAATTTTATAAATCTTCACTAAAAATCATTTTTAACCGAAAATAATTATCTCCTATATTTGGTTTTGAAAAGTTTAAACAAAAAGAACTATTTTCATTCGAAATTGTTTGTGAATGGTTTTTTGTTTGTTTTCCTTTATTTAATCAAACAGAAATTTCGTACGAGTACTCTTTGCGATCTGTGAATATTTTTAGTCATATTGATATTGATAATTCTTCTTCTATAATATCGAAGTTTTCAAACTTTTTAATTTGCAAATTTCAACTCTGATTTAATGGTATAGTATCAATAACATACTTATTATGTAAAGAATATTTCCTATAACATATATATTATATCTCAAGTAAACGCTGGTTAAAAAGTCTTAGCTGGTTAATAGATATATATAAAGAAGGAAATATAAAATGAAAAAAACAAGTCCACTAAACAAAATTATATAAGCAATAAATATTTTCTCTATTGGGGTCAACATAACACTTAAGGCTATGATTGTGAATGAGTTAAATAAATCATTAAATCAAAATAAAGAAATAGCACTCAAGCGTACAATCAATTGTAAAAAATATATTTGATTTTAAATGCATTTATAAATTATGGTACCTATAGGTAATTGTGATCTCAGTAAAATTCTCAGTAGATTTCTTCTATGGATAGTTTTATATAATACCTACGACTAATTTTCGGAATATATAGATAGACTTTTTTCTTTCGCCTGAAAATCAAACAATAAATCAAAACTAGTATATCGTAGGTACCTATACTATTATCCGTATCCGTTTATCGTCCCCGGATAAATAAATTAAAGTAAAAACCTCAGTCCAAATAAATTAAAAACTATTTTTTATGACCATGCTGTCAATTTAACCTTATCTGTATATATATGCCTACGAGAACAATTCTGGCAGAAGCAAAACGAAATTAACCATGAGAACCTTTTTTTTTCGAAATGATACAATTCTAGATAGTTTTTCTATGGTAATTGATTCGTCATATATTCGTAGACTTCAAAAGGATATGGTGTTAACTATATATGCTTCGTTGCAGATATTAATAATTTATATTACATTATTAATATTGTATTTTATCTTAATAATGTATATTAACTTTACCTTAATTACAGTTGTTACATAAGGGAACTTTCCCGATAAGCTGTTATAGCTTTTAAAGTCCCTGGGGATTAACTCTTATCTCAATACATAATACATTTGCACC
>JAYMFX010264662.1:5766-18848 GCA_036784945.1 Monocelis spectator
AATGTGAAGAGGATAATCTAAAGTTTGTCTTTCTTAATTATCGATCGAGAGAATCTGTACTGCTCAGAGACGCTCTGGACTTCCAAAGTGAAGCGCAATTTGAAGAGGATAATCTAAAATTTGTCTTTCTTAATTATCGATCGTGAGAATCTCAGATTTTTTGTTACCTTGGTAGGATCGATGTCCACTTCTCCCAGATCAGAGCTCTCTCCAGTGAAAATATTGCTGAACGCTGCCTGAGCAGCTACTACGGAGAATGTGGGCAGAACACAGAATGAGTCACAATTTTCATAAAGGAATTTCATGTAATCAGGCTGCGAGGTGGACAGACCGACTGAAACATTTGAATCGATTTTATAGATATTATGTCTCCCTCATCTCTATGTTATCTATACTGCATGACAACATCGAAACGTGTTAGTTGTGAAACATTACCTCCCAGAGCATACAGTACGACTTCTTTGAAAGTGTAGTTAAATTCGACAGGTTGAAAGGAAAAGCCAATAAGATCTTTCTAAAATATACATATTGATACTACCAAGAAATCAAATTTGTTTAATATGTATAATAATGAAAGAAAACTCATTGTAAATAAATCACTGCATTACCAATGATTTCACAGAGGGCGGGGTGGAATTGTTGACATTTTGTTGTTGTTTAGCTTCCTGCAGCATCGATACAAAATTGGATGTACTCTCCTGAATAGTGAGCGGATGCTTGGAATTTGTAAAATCCGTGATATCTGACCAACCATCGCGAACTAAAAATGATTTTGAAATTAATAAATTCTCCGCATGATCATATTGTATAGAGGCATAGTTATATTTTCAGAGAAATTCTACTGACTTGATTCTGGAGTGATTTGCTTGCCATCCCTCCTCAAATTCACACCTCGAGTTTCCTCTAACCTCACCTTACCAACCCAACCGGCAGCCAATTCGTAACAGCCACCACTTTCACCGCATGCTTCGTGACAGAGAAAGAGAACGAGCGGAGCGATATATTCCGGCTTCAATTCATCCAGAAGATCTAAACAGAAATATTTATTTCCATACGTCCACCAGGTTGATTGATATATATTGTTAGCTTATTATTCAATTGTGGTTGATAATTTTCATAATATATTTCGGGAATTTTGGGAAGAAAAGTTTTACCTGGAGGAAGGACGGTAGCTGTTAGTCTTGATCCAGCCATAGGAGCAATTGTATTGCAATGAATGTTGTACTTTGCTCCTTCAATTGCGAGAGTGTTCGAAAGACCTAACAGACCCAGCTTAGCTGCAAAACAATGATTCACATTATAATTTAACTGTACATGCTGAAACAATTGTTACTGACTCATCTGAAACATCTCTTTACTTGATACACAATAATTAGAATATGAAGTTGACTATCTTACCGGAGGAGTAATTAGCCTGACCAAAGTTCCCATACAGTCCAGCTGCGGAGGCTGTCATAATAATTCTAAAAAAGGAATTCATTTTAACAGAGATATTATTGAAATCAGTCACCAGTGATTAATGCCTCATTTTATTATTGGTGAAACACTCACCGGCCATATTTATTCTGCCTCATATATGGCCATGCTGCTCTTGTAACAAGGAAAGATCCTCTTAAATGTACTCGATGAATCAAATCTGTAATTTGAAATTTTGATTGACATTAAACTGAAAATCTTTTATTGTCTTTCCATTGCTTATTATAATGCAATTGTTGAAAACTATATTCAAGAATTAGTTGAATAAGTATAATGAAGTTATGATTAGTATCAGGAATAAAAGAATAAAACAAGAGATTACCCCAATCTTCATTAGTCATATTTTGAAAAGATTTATCTCTAAGTATTCCAGCATTGTTAATAACAATATCTATAATATTCACACAAAGTATATCCTCTTAACTGATAAGAATAAAGAAATGCAAATAATTTCATGCTTGAAATATTTCAGAACTTACCAACATGACCAAAATTATCAATTGCAGTTTGAATAATTTTCTCCCCATCTTCTACCGAATCTATAAATAAACACAAAATAATAAGGAGTATAAAAAGATAATTAGTAGGTACCAATCAATGCAGCATGTATCTACCATAGTTGGCAAAAGCTTTGCCACCCTTTGCTCGGATTTCATTTACTACATTGTCAGCAGCTCGAGCACTTTGTCCTTTTCCGTGTGGATCTCCACCTAAATCATTTACAACCACAAATGCTCCACGTTCACCCAATTTTAATGCATATTCCCTACCCAGACCTCCACCAGCTCCAGTGACTATAGCAACACGACCATTGAAATCAAGTCTATCCCCGCTCATTTTTAATAAATCACTAGAAAATAAAAAATTGAATTTTGTTAATTATTAACCAATCATAAATTTCTTTGTTAAGTTCCAAGATTAGAGATTGTAAGAGTACAAATAGTCCATTGAAAATTAAGTTATGTACAGAGTAACTTAATGCAAATTATAGATACACACAAATCAGGTAGTTTGGAGTATGCCAAAGCATTATAATTTGTAATATCTTTAATAAGCAATTAGAAGTTACTGCAAACTTATAAATACAAAAAATATTTAATTTTTTGTTGAAATTCAATTTGAGAGAGAAGGTAATAATAATAAATTACTTTTAAAATTAGTCAATATTGTTTTTTTTTAGCCAATAACATGACTAAGTATTTATCAAGTTAAAATACATAACTTAAAATAAGTGTAGAAATAGTCAAATTAGTATGAAAAACAAAATGAATCAGTCAACACATTACATGGATACCTGATTCCTTTAGGATCTATTGCAGCACTGATCTTACTTTATATGACCATTCTAGTTTGTGTAGTATCTAACATGCCTAATTGTAGACAGAAACAGTCATGAATATGACAAGTCATGATTGAGTTAGGAATGTAATTCTTAACATCTTTTAAGTGTTTTTTTGGAATTCTGTATTTTTACTCTTTTTTTACTACTTAAACTGATTTCACATATTCTACTGATTTGTTTCAATATATCTTTGCATTAGCCAATATTTCCCTCTTATTTTAGAAAGTGAGACTGGAAATTAAGTCATATTCTAGGATTTAAAAGGAAATTTTTTTAAATGTCATTTTTGTCAATTTTTTGTATAAATTGTTTAGTGTTTCTGAGAAATTTTAAAACATAACATATCATATAAAATATATCATATTTGTTACAGAATCTAAGATTATTATTATCAAAATTGCTAATAAAACATTATATGATATAGTAAAGTCATTTGAATGACTGTAATTCTTAAACCATAGAGTAATAATATACCTTATTATTTAGTCTAGTCTAGTCTAGTCTATCAATGACTTAGACACTTTTTAGAATGCAGAAACTAAATTCAGATATTGACTTGATTGGATTAAATGTAGTAAGTAATTCCAATAGATATTTAAAAGTATTTAGTTAAATTAAAGGTTATAGGTATATAATAAAACTAAGAAGGTCAAGTTATATAATTGATGTCGCTCTCCAAGTACACAAGTTAGTTGGTGACCGCTGATATTTGAATATTGTTAGATACTTTATATATTATTTGTTGATATGAAATAAGAAATATATTGCAAAAATGCTATTGGATTCTTTTATAATACTCTTGTTTTAGAAATTTATCATTGGTAAGGGAATATGGATGATTGAATACTGATTAACATTTATTATAAATGGCAATAATTAATAAAGTATAATTAAACACATTTTGAATTAATAGAATTTTAAGCTCAAACTTTTCATAGAGGAGTTTATAACATGTTATAACAGTTTATAGGAATTATAGCATGAACAGGGGAGAATAGAAATGGAGTTGGACAATAGGACTGTTAAGTGACCCTCTAATTCTATGGAAAACGACTTCCCTTGGATACGAAGAGAATTCAGAGATTATGTAGTATCTAAGGGAAGTCTAAATTTCCATAGAATTGGAGGGTCACTTAACAGTCCTATAAATATAATGGACCGTTGAAGTAACCCTCGAATTTTATGGAATAAGTTTTGTAAATATCCAAAACATTAAATATTGTTTTACATATAACAGTATATTAAATGTCTATGGTTAATAAATCTGATTTTTTGTGCGCTTGCCTGAGACAATAAAACAAAAAGTTTGATATCTATGGCCCTTATCAGATACCTCATATCATTACAGAGATAGAGCTGTATCGAAGAGCGTATTAAATTTCCATAGAACTGTAGGGTCACTTTAATTGATCAATTAATTCCATAGAGATCGGACTTTCTTTTCGTCTTCTCTGAGAAAATAAATTGTCCGCGATCTCTATGATTATTTCATTAGGTAAGAACCCTAGATTGCTATGCTAGATTGTTTTAGTTGGCTGATCACAACAGCAGCCAGACTGCGACTGTATAATCCCGAGTTTTATGGTAAGAATCAAATATTTTTGATGGAGGGAGCCGACACGATCAATGCTGGTTCTCTGATGTCTAGTAAGAATCCTAGAATTGCAAGTCATCAAGTCGGCCAAAATCAAAATATACATAAAAATATCGATCTTTGATCTTCTGACTGTTATTGATATTCCACTGATTTGGTTACATGCATTATTTATTTATTTTACATTTGAATGTGATTCAGTTTCTTATCAATATAATTCGCCTCAAAAGTTATATTATTATTATCCTCATATAATTCATCTCAGCTTATTATAAAAAAAGTACATAGTAGGTATATGCCTTTATGTTAAATATGTTGTTTTTTTTGTTGTACTATACTTTTCCTGTTTTGATCTCCTTAAATTTTGATATTAAAATGTCATGCCTGTGCTAATACAAACCATGATTAATCAATTTTTATACGTTGTGTATTATATGTAAAAAGGGGTCAGCCAATCAGTAATTGCTTACTGTCTTTGACTCCTAGAAGAAATTTTTTTGTACTCATGTTTTGTAATTTATTTTTTCTTCTAAATAAATTTGTATTGTATTGTATGTATAATCTCTTTAATGAGTAGTTAATTAAATAAATCTTGTCATAATTTTTATTTAGCTACATATGCTATAGTTTTAATTTTATGATCAGTTTACTGTGATAACTAGATTACTGAAAATCTTCTAAAACGAAAAAAACTCATTAACTATAATATAATCCTCCAATTATAATTAATTTAGTTTTAATTGCTTGTGAATAATCTAAACAATTTCATTTTAATACTGTACTTAATATTCTTTCTGATTAAAATGAATTTACGCGAATATAAAAAAATTAACTACTTTAGAAATAATCTAAAGTTGGTATGATAAATAGCTGAATTCAAATTTGTTTTTAAGTTGAATACATTTATTATCCCACATTCATAAATTCATTGTTTATACATATGTATAACTGTAAGAAAAACTGCGTATTCTTTTATTTATGAAACCCTTACTATCTTTCTCACAATGATTTCAATTTTTTATTTGTATAATCTATAAATAATCAAATTTATTTGCATAATATCATCAATAATTTAATTCTGTACACATAGTATTTATTACATGAATCATAATAAAACAATATTTTAAATGTTTACATGTCATGACATGTAAACATTAACAGTGACTATACTAATAAGTAAGGTTTAACTGCAGTTACCTTTCTGAGGATAGGGAAGAGTAACCAGAGGTATAGTTTAGTGTTCATACTCTATTCTTGTATCTCCACCTCTATCTCCACAAATGAATTCCTATATATATAGTCTGTATTCTGCATGTATCATGAGAGTTTATATATTTACAATCGATTATGATTGACAGTGTTTAAAAATATTTTAAATGAGAACAACTCTCTTTCGAAGACCTGTCATCTCATTACACAAATTCTCCTCAGTCAGTATTTGCTTGCCCTCGAGAAGACCTCGCACAGACACTGTTGATTCGTGAATAGCATTGAAACCATCTTTCATCTCATTCCTCAATCGAGTTAGATCTCGGACCATCTCTTGGTGAACTTTGTCAGCATAATCTTTGAGGTTTTGCTCTAGAATCTAAGTAATAATCAATAAACTTTAAGATTTATCATGCCCTATGGCTAACTCTAAATGACTAAATTAATGAATTATAATGCAAATATAATAAATAGACTTCATCAAATTATCATTATGAAAATTCTATTCTTGTCAAATAGGATTTTACCTGATAAAGTTGGGTTACATGATAGTTGTATTCGGCATGATCCTTTTCCAGATAATTTAATTTTTCCATCGCTGAACGAATCATCTCTCTTTGTTCAGAAGCCATTATTTCCTAAATAAACAAACAAACTACTTGTTTTCATTGGAAGATATTAAAGACCCAATAACTGAACCCAGACGAACAGCATATAGGTATGACGTAACAGACTATACATAATTAATATCCCAAAAATAATGAAAAGAAGTTGAGGAGTATTTAGAAAGATGAGATATGAGATTTAAATATATGGATTATGGATTGAAAGAGGAAGTACCATTCTCTTGTCCATATTAGCTGCAACTGTATCGATGTGTGAATTCATTTTCGACTCTACCACATCTAACTCCCCTTTCGCATGGGTCACAAAACTGTACGTCATCTGTTCCAATTCTTCCTTCTGTGACCTCAGTCTAGATTCGATCGAATGTTGCCGACCTTCGATTTGTTCCTGAACATCTTTCACAAGTAGTCTAGAATCAACTTGAAGTCTTTCTCCTCGACTATTCACGTCTGATATCTAAAATATTATAAGAAATATTAATTGTTAATGTACGCACTTCAGTGAACACATAAATTATCTATTTATCCATGTGTCGCATTTTGATTGGTTCAAAAAATTTTAACTGTTCGCATAGAGCTGGATTGTTTTAGTTGGCTCCCGGTTATAACAACAGCGCGACTAAAATTCCGATTTCTATGACTGTACGCTTCGAATCTGTTATTTCTATTTATTCATCGATTATCTCGTATGAGTTTCGCGTAGAGGTTAGTATAGTATGTGTGAGAGAGTAAAATAGAGAAATCATGGAAAAACTATGAAAATCGATAAAAAATCAACATGCTAAAAATGGCTTCTGACTGGTGGTAATCCTGGATTAATTTTGTTCTGAACTATAAGAACTTATATATGAACTATAATTGGATAATCATTTTCATCATTCTCGAGGACTTGGTGGAACATTTGAATACACAAAACAGTATATTTTTAATAACAAAGACAATTTGAATCCATTTTTAATTTGACAATGTGTAAATTTTGCCATTACAATGAAATGCTGTCAAATTTTGTATAGTCATAACGATTGTGCGATAGTTTTGTGCAAATACGAAACTGCTTGATACAACATTCCTAACAAATCTACATCAAAATATCCAAACTATACATACATATATATATATATATAAGGTTGTTATTAAAATCAGTTTAGAAATCTGTTTAAATCAATCAATGGATGTTTTGAAAAATATCCAATTTTATCGTTTCCATAAGTACTATTAGTAAATCTAAACGGATTTTTAATTGGATTTCTTAACGGAGTATAATAACAACATTTATAATACAAAAATGTGTATATAAGGTCAGATGCAACTACATTTGTGAGATCGCTTTGATTTAACTGAATTGAAATACATTCATGAGAATGTCATACACTACTTCATTGATCCTAGTAAATCTTAATAAGATCTTACTGCTACTGAATTTCCTATACTAAGATCAGTGTAGGATCTTCAAAATTTTGTCGAAGATCATCAAACTCAAGCTGTATTTATCAATATTTTGGATACACAAACACTTCATTTTGTTGTTCATATCAGAAGTTTGGTTTGGGTTTTGCATTTAAATTGTAAATTTGGTTAGTATATACAGTGTTAGCTAAACGAGACTAAACTTCAAATGAGTGACTAACATTACTATTTTGTTTCTCCATCTGCAAATTACAAATATACACATCATATTTAATCATATGCATTATATTTATCATTTCAGAATTATTTTAAAATTCATGTAGGTACCATCTCATCATTCATCAATCCATAATAGACTCGTCGATAAAATAAATCTAAATATCTAATTTTAGTATCAAGTCATTTTTACAGGCCAGCCAATCAAATCTAAATAAATTCATTTACAACATAATTTATTATTAATTTTGAATTCCTTGATTTTGGAATCACATAATTGTTTACAGAATAAAGAAGCTATATGATCATACAAGCAAAGGAAATGCAATAGGTAACAAACCAATCTTTTTAGCCCAAATAAAAAACAAAAATTATAGAAATACCGATCATTTCTTCAACGTGTCATCAACGTGAGAAATACAATCAAGCAAAATATTATACGCATAAGAATATACATAGAATATTCATAAAATAAATTCTAAAAACATAACAATTTATTTCTATATATAAGGTAGGTATATTTACAAAATTAATCATCTTTTTTAAAGTCATACTGAAAATATGTAATATTTGATTTTGATTGATTGATATTATTGTAACATAATTTTTAAGGAAGCAAATTCAAATTTGTGATTTAAAATCTATAAATTATACAAAATAATAACAAGCATGAGTACATTATCTATATAAGAAAACAAACAGGTTTTAGGAAAAGCTTGAGCATATTTTATCCTCCCTGTCACCAACATGACTTATTAAAAAAATACATTTAGTTGATTGCAATGTTAAAAAGATTCGATATTTAGATTACGTGAGTTCGAAGAATCAATCCTGCAAACAATAATATTTGGAAGAAGACATGTGAGTACATGTGAGTACATGTGAGTACATTCTGTACTTGACAAGCAACAGTACCTACCTATATATTAGAAGAGACAGAATGACTATGTTACTAATTTATACTTACTACAGCTTAAAATAGTTTAAATACAATTTAACCGAATGCTTAATTATCACATTAACTTTATTCAACCTGCATTTTTTCCCATTAATTTAAAGTATCTAAGTTAAAGTCTTTTAAAAACGATTTGATCTGTGAAACAATCTGGTAATAAACATCATTTTTAATCTTTATATTATATATATAGGTATTACATTCTTAAAATTTGGTGAATAGATGTAACTAAACATTGAGAATATGCAACAAACAACCAATCAGAACTTATTTGAGAGTATATTTTGTAAGTGAAAGCATGTCACTGAGTAAATAAGATGAGTTCATAATAAACAGTCTTACCTCCTCAAAATTTCTAAAAAAATTGTGATTAGAATGAAACATGAATAGATGGGTAAAAGTTTTGTACATTTGAATTTATAATACATAAAAAATGTAAAAAAAATAAAACAATTTAAATGTCTATAGGATTATCAATATGATATAATGACTTTATAATTTTTCCTCAATGACTCGACTGAACTAAGAATAGAGTCCTGGACGACTTCACTATTAATGGGCTGACTATTGCTAATTTTTTGTTTGCCTATAGCAACTCACCATATATCACTATTTTCCTTCTATAGTACGTAATATGCACTTTAATTTACTTTATTATTTATTGTTTATGTTTGTCAACCATGCGTGTCATTTGTTAATTGAGATTTTATTTGTACAAATGTGAGGATTTTTAAATTATCGCTATCAATATTTTTCGTATATAGTCAGTTGATCATATATAATAATTGAATATGCTATATAATTAATTAATTACTCGGTCATCCAAATTATGGATTATCTCAAGCTGTTTTGCTTCTTCATTGTAGACATAATTGCCGTGTTTACCATTAGCATCTGCGACTAATCGGATTTCATTAGAAACCTTTGCTGTAGCTGCATCAAGTCGTCCAACTCGTCCTCTGGAAATTCGGAAGAAAAAATTTCATTAATCAATCAACTGATTGAATTAAGCTTTGTAAAAAGAAGTCAGAAACATAGATACCTTAAATCAGTGACGCTCATAACATGATTTCCACTGAGCTGTTTCAAAGTGCCATTATTGCCAAGAATTCCACTGGTGCAAGTGTGTAGTTCATTATAAAGTTGCTGAAATGATGAATAAAAGAATAAAAACATTTTGAGAATTTAAAAAAAAACAGTCAAGCTATCCTCTCATGCTTAATCGATTGAAAAAGCATTATGCCGTCATTTCAAACCTCAAATGAATCATTGATAATTTATAATAATTTAACTTAACAAATAAGTGTCAATGTTTCTTGCTGCTGATAGAAGAAAATAATTAGAAATTTGTAGAACCATATTAAAGCTTATATTCAATCATCTATTCTAAAATTTTGCTTCAAACATATTTAATTAACTGTTTGTTAACTTAACTTGTATTTTCTTCTTAAATTATAAAAAAAACTATAGCTGATCTATTCAAATGTACATATGTCTATCTTTGAAATTCATCTTTACTCAGACTCAAAATAATTAATTTCTATTTCTATTAATAATTAGAAGTTGTACTTTTAGTTCCTTATCCATTTGATTCATAATTGCAGTAATTGTTTCCACATGTTCACTGAGAAGATCTCTTGATTCTTTTTCTTCTTGCCATGTGCCTTGAGAATAAGCTAAATTTTCTAACAATTCTTGTTGAACCCTTGCAGCATTGTCCATTAACATTTGCATCCGTCGCTCCTGATCTTCCACTCTACCTTGCAATGCTGCTAATCTATCCGGTGCACTAAGAACAGAGTAAGATCTTGCATCAATGTAAGGATCATAGCTGGTTGCATAAGGTGCTGCAGTAGCATATGGATGGTAGATGGAAGCATATCTATGTGGTAGAGATGTGTGAGGTAGACGATGTGACATTTTGGTTATGGAATTGTGGAATATCTGTAGCAACAGCAATTATTTTTCTAAAATAAATTTAATAGAAATTATAATACTACATAAATATAAATCCCTAAAATTATGCCCTCTGTTTTAATTAGTATATAAAGCATAGAACTATTTAGGTCCATTATAATTTTATGTTTGATCTAGTTAAAATGGCTCTTTCAGCTTCAAAATTGAATGGTCAGTACTAAAATACTGAATACTATATGTTTATTTTCCATAATATGATTCAGATAATTTTGAGACATTCAGACCCATTCTTCCATATTGCAAACTCAACTAACAACTTTTCTACCCACATATGCTCCATGGGGTAGAGATCAGGAGACTTTAATTGCCATTCAATATAAGTCTAAATATCTCCAATTATTTTAACAGTGCATGTAGGAATATTATCTTGCTGCAAAATCCAATTATTTAAATGAATGACTTTCCTAAAAAATAATGACCCTGGATTGGCTATATGTGTATGTGTTCATTCAAATCTACCTGATTACAGTCAACTGTAATTCCTGTAGTATCAATTGAAAAACAACCCCAACTTAACTGTTTTTCATTAAAAGCTAACAAAAGGAAGCTAAAAATATTTAATCAGAATGGAACATGAAACATTCTCCAATGAATTGATAAAGTTTGTCAACTTAATTAAACAATTTATAGTTAGCAAAGTTTTATAGTTTGGCTTTTGGATAAGTTGAATAACTTATTGTCATTTTTATTAATGAATATATGATATGCATGGTAACCAAAAGGTTTTTATAATATAAAAATAATAAACTTCTAATTTAACTTTGCAGGAATAGTATTCTTTTTATTAAATTCACGCAGTAATCTTTTTTTAAAGAGACACTTACATTTTGAATAATATATAGAAAAGAATCAAGAAATATTTCACATAGTATTTAAAGCCATATTTTTTCTAAAATCTTTATTCAATATTATTTCTTTTTAAATGAACTAAAAATTTACGAATTGTTGTTATTGATTTGATTTGATATGAAAATACAGCTGAAAATAAAATACGAAGACGTTTTCAAATATTTCTCGCTTGATGTCAATAGGATACGTACAAATTAATATATTTAAACAAATATGTTACTGATTGTTACTAAAATTAATAGAAACTTAAATATTTTAAATTTAAATACATGATTTAATAGAAATTCAAAATAAATATTCTAGCTGCGTAAACACGATGAGATCGATATTTCTAAAAGAAAGTTTATAGTTTCTTTTTGTAGTTAATAGTTATAGTTATAGTTATAGTTAATTTTTTCTATTACCTATTACTAAGTGGAGTAAAGTATGCAATATCAAAAGAAAATTTTGCACTTTACTAATAGGTACGTATTTAAATTAAGAAACTAGTATAGTATTACTGTATTCCTACTCATAGAGTAATAATTGTATCACTATTATTCAAAATGTCCAAAATTCAAAAGTCCAAAATTCAAAATTCAAAATGAGTAATAATTGTACCACTATTATTACTCTATGTTCTTACTGTAGTTACTGTAGTAATAATTACACAAAAGTAATAAGCAGCATATAGTACCTAATACCAAGTTAAACATGCTTAAAATCAATCATATTAATATTAAGGTAATTTACTTCGTATTTAAAGCTTAACTGGAACTCGGTCCTAAGACACTGAAATCAGATTTGAAGTATGTATTATTTTTATATATAAACTATAATTTTAATTTATTGTGGCCTAAAGAAATTGTACCCAAACTCTTTTTTCGCTTTCGATTAAATTATTAATGAAAATGGCATGAGAAATAGTTAATTAGGTACTTCAATTTTCATTCATACATTCATACATTCTTTTTGAAAATAAGTAGAATAATGAAATAAGCTGACTTAAAACGTTCCATAACCTATCACAGTGTTATTATTCTATGATGAATATGCTGATATGATTATAATAAGCGGTGTTTTTTAAATGAGAATCAAAAATCCTTAAGAAACGTAAAATTACAAGAAATAACTAGTCACATAATTATATGAAAAGTATCTTGTCATGTGTTCAGTTTTACAAAATTAAATATTATTATTTGTTACTAAAATTATTTGGTATCGGCATCACTATATCGTGTTATAGATATAGTATGTGACTATGTTCAAAATAATTTCTTAGCAAATTAAAGAAAAACAGAAAATGATAAATCTCATCAGCAAGAAACCTGAAGAAGACATCAAATTATTTTGTTGCACTGTACACATATAAGTAAGTAAGTAAGTAAAAGGTTTATTAATAAAACTCTGAAACCAAAGGTTTGAATGAGTTACCAAATAGACAAATGAATT